>VONZ01000694.1:297500-395696 GCA_012976165.1 Labeo catla
ATTTGTGCAGTTTGTTTTAAAACTACATATTAATTTATTATTATTATTATTATTATTATTATTATTATTATTATTATTATTATTAAATGTATATTAAATAATATCTCTTATTATTAAATGTTTTGATTATTATTATTATTATTATTATTAAAACTGTAAAATATATTTAAAATATGAATGCTATTAAATGCATAATAAACTTTATTTTGTAATGCTTTACTTGATAAACTGAGTATTGTAATAATAATAATAATAATAATAATAATAATGTTCTGTTACTATTAATTTATAATGTACTTGATATTATTGTGTATGTGTCTGGATGCATATAAAAATTTGTAAAATGTAGAAATATAGATGAAAAGTAATCAGCAACAATAAAAAATAACAACTTTTTTAAAATTATAAATAATTCTAATAAAATGTATAAATCTATATATTTAAACAATATATTTAAAAGTCTATTTAACTCGATTCAGATTGCCTTTTCTCTATTGATGAATGATACAGGTTATTTGATAAGCATAAGTATACAAGTATTGATAAGTATATTGTGAATAAACAGATATTTTTTACTGGAAAATGAGATTAATATATATATATATATATATATATAGAAAACCAGTATCGATGGATACAGTAAATTGGTAAAATATGTGATATCAGCTGATAACTAATAATATATTGGTATATTATATATCTCAATGTGTAGATGCTTAAGCTACTTAAGCATCCAGAGGGGAGAAGTGGACAGAACAAGCGTTACTGTACCGTCCTGGTAGGCATCACTGCTGTTCAGAACCGATATGAGCTTGTTTTCCTTTTTGTCTTTTGTCATTATGTTCCCTGCATGTTTTAAAACAAATGTCACCCATACGCACCGGCCAACCGTAATAAGGTTTATTACGACACTCGCAGGTCCTACAAACCAATCCTCTCGGCTGCATATCAGCTCAAGCGTGACCACCAAACATGCTGTCTGGGATTAGACTCAAAGGTCATATGTCCCAGTAAGCGTGCCGTTTATGATGAGATGAAAGAGCGCGGGTTTGAGGAATAGCTTTGAATACCTGCCACGACATGTGCCTCTCGCCCGAAGACCAGCATGTGTAGGATTTTCCTCGTGTCGCGAGTATACAAGTGGCTTCAGATGAGCTTTTTCCACACATGGCTTCCCAGCCCAACACAAAGCCCTGAGATGGTTTCTCATTAGAGAGCTGGCTGCTTTTATCGAGTTCTTTGACTTTAGCGCTAGGGCTGAGATGTTCTACATTTTAAGATTTGCCTTTTGGATTACAGTCGTGATGGATTATACAACTGGTGGTCTAGACGGTTTAGATTGCTTGCTGTTTAGTGTCCTAGTTACGAAACAAGCACGAAAACAAGACCTCCAGTCACTTTTGTGCTGGTTAAAATGTGCTCTAGCTATTTGACGTGCCTGAATAGTGAATCCGTATTCAGAAAGGCATGAATAACGTGCTCTACGGAGCCGCTAAAGGGACATGGTTAGCCGCTTGCTAGCAGTTTCCTGTCACATTTTAGGACATACATTTCACATACCACATAAACAGAGTTTTGTGATGTTTGGAGATTAAAGTCGTAATTACGAGAATAAAGTCTAAATATTTTAAGAATAAAGTAAAAATTAAGAGAATAAAGTTGAAATTACGAGAATAAAGTCAAAATATTTCGAGAATAAAGTTGAACTATTTTGAGAATAAAGCTGAAATTATGAGAATAAAGTTGAAATTGAGAGAATAAAGTTGAAACATTTGAATTACAATAAAGTCGAAATACTGAGAATAATGTCGAAATTTTTCAAAAACAAAGTCAAAATTATGAGAATAAAGTCGAAATGTTTTGAGAATAAAGTAGAAATTACGAGAATAAAGTCAAAATACTATGAGAATATAGTCAAAGTATTTTGAGAATAAAACTAAAATTACGAGAATAAAGTTGAAATGTTTCAAGAATAAAGTTGAAATAGTATAAGAATAGAATCAAAATATTTCAATGATAAAGTGGCAATATTTAGAGAATAAAACTGACATTACGAGAATAAAGTCGAAATGTTTTGAGAATAAAGTCGAAATACTACGAGAACAGTCGAAATATTTTGATAATAAAGTTGCAATATTTCGAGAATAACATTGAATTTATGAGAATAGTTTAAATGTTTGAAGAATAAAGTCAAAATATTTCAAATAAAGTCGAAATTATGAGAATAAGTCAATTCAATTCAATTCAATTCAAATTTATTTGTATAGCACTTTTCACGATACATTGCAAAGCAACTTTACACCAAATTTAAATGTTTTGAGAATAAAGTCGAAATAACAAGAATAAAGTCGAAATACTATGAGAATATAGTCTAAGTATTTCAAGAATAAAGCTGAAATTACGAGAATAAATTCCAAATGTTTTAAGAATAAAGTTGAAATTATGAGAATAAAGTCTAAATGTTTCAAGAATAAAGTCGAAATAGTATGAGAATAGAATCAAAATATTTTTATAATAAAGTGGCAATATTTAAAGAATAAAATTGAAATTATGAGAATAAAGTCAAAATGTTTCAAGAATAAAGTCGAAATAGTATGAGAATAGAATCAAAATATTTTTATAATAAAGTGGCAATATTTAAAGAATAAAATTGAAATTATGAGAATAAAGTCAAAATGTTTCAAGAATAAAGTCGAAATAGTATGAGAATAGAATCAAAATATTTTTATAATAAAGTGGCAATATTTAAAGAATAAAATTGAAATTATGAGAATAAAGTCAAAATGTTTCAAGAATAAAGTCGAAATAGTATGAGAATAGAATCAAAATATTTTTATAATAAAGTGGCAATATTTAAAGAATAAAATTGAAATTATGAGAATAAAAGGATTGAAGCGTTTGAGAATAAAGTCGAAGTGCGGGGAATAAGTTGACATTTCTGAGGAATAAAGTCAAGGAATTATGAGAAAAAGGCAAAGGAAATTATCAGAATACAGTCTAATTGTTTTTAAGAATAAAGTCAAAATGTTTGTTTCTTCATCAAATTTGGAGAGGAAATGTTGCGTGCGTCACTAATAGATCTTCTGTGGTAAAAACACCTAGTGTCCACACCCACTTCAGTTCATCAATTAACATCTTGTGAAACCAAAAGCTGCCATGTTTGTAAGAAACAAATCTATCGTTAAGATGTTTTAAAACATCACTTAAAACATCCTTAATCCAATATTAGATTTCCTATGGAAAAAGTCCATCTCCTGTTGTCCTCTCACATCAAAATTGACCTACATATTTATTTAGAACTATTATGGACTGTTTGGGCTTATAAACAGTGCTTGGTCTGTGCAAATCTGGCTCCTGATTTAGACGAGATGACTTTTTGACTGAAAGAAGTGTTATTTTGGATTATAAAATTATATTTAGATCAGAATTGACGTTGTAGAAATTTAAAACATCTTAATACTATTATTTATTGGACTGGACTGGTGTGGATTACTTGTGGACTATTGTGATGTTTTTATCAGATGTTTGGTCTCTCATTCTGACGGCACCCATTCACTTCCATTGGTGAGCAAGTGATGTAATGCTACATTTCTCCAAATATGGTGATGGAACAAACTCATCTACATCTTGGATGGCCTGAGGGAGAATATATTTTCAGCAATTTTTCATTTTTGAGTGAACTGCTCCTTTACATCGTGATTCTTTCATTTCTAAAGACAGAGGCTCATGGGATAGATGTGGGTTACGGTAACTGAAGGTCGCAGCCCAGACTGGTAGGTCACATTGGAATCATGCATATCAATTATTTTTATTTCTTGTTTTTGGCTTACGCTTGGAGTTGCCAATTTGGGTGCCCGTTTTAGAGCGTTGGCATTCCGGGCAAGGTAAGCGCCCACATTTAACCACCAGTTCTGGTGTTTTATTGGTGTGGCATCACTCCAGCATAAATGAATAGGTGTTACGGTGCCCAGCTCTGCCTCTGCTCAGCGGGCGAATGCAGCATAATGGGTAAATTTGTATTTAAAGAGTGTTGAAAGAGGAGTAACCATAACATATTTTAACTGTAGAGAAAATATAAACGTGGGGCATTTCAATTTAAGTTTAGCATGTGAGAATCTCATAAAACCACGTCTAAGTCACATTTTAAGGCCAAATGAAAATATGCTTCTTATTTTAAGACCATTTAAGATTTGTATTTATTTATCCATTCATCTATCTATCTATCTATCTATCTATAATAATATAATAATCTATCTAATAATTCACTTAAATAATAATAATGGAAATGTGTTTTCTTTTTCTTTTTTTAAAGCAGGCTTATTTTATATAATTATTTAATTATTTCCTTTGATTTTGGGTTGAAGCAGAATGTGTTCTTAAATTGTTTCGTGAGATTTAGTAACACAGCAACTGTTCAGTTCTCATAGTCGTCTCCTCTGTATGTGCCGGTGACACCCAATTCAAATAAAATGAAATGAAAACAATAAAATCCAGACGCGGTGCTCTGGCTGCATATTCTGAAGAGAGGGATCTTGACATCCGTGCACCTGCATTTTTAATTTCCACCCTGACCACTCCACAGGCCTCTAGTTCCTCCAGCAGAGATCAGTCAGAGCCAGATGGAGATGTCTTTTCCCGCAAGTCATATATTACTCTTTCATTCCCCTATCTCTCTCTGTCATGAAGCAAAGGACTTTACTGAAGACGTCTCCTGCCAGTGCTCCATCGTCACAGGCAAGCCAAAGCGCTCCAAATGTAAAAATAGCATGACGCACTGTCTGCCGATTGCCAATGTAATAATAAAAAAAAATGATTTGTTAGCCGTCTGACTCTTTAGTGGCTGCTAAAACACAGGAGCCAAAAATCAGAGACTTGCGGATGTAATCGAATGAAGAATCGCTCGGCTCAAATTACAACCAATTTAGGCGCAAGGACAAAATGTACATATCCGTAATGTGTCCTCATTACATTTACTGGAGCCATTCAGAGATCAGGTGACGGGCAGATCAAGGGAAAGTAGAAAGATGTTAGGATTTAAATATTTGTATTTGGACATTTAAACAGATGAAAAATCCCATAGATTTCATTCAGAACACCTTGGTGGCTACACAACACATTAAAAAACGTTTAGAACACCCTAGAAACTGCATAGCAACTTAAAAACCATTTAGAACAGCCTAGCAACCGCTAAAACCCAATCAGAACACTAGCAATTGAACAACAATCTTACAAAACGTTCAGAACACCCTAGCAGTTGATAAAACCCGGAACACCTTAACGACTGCACAATAATGTTAAAAAACATTTAGAACACCCTAGAAAGCGCTTAGCAACATGAAAACAATTTAGAACTTCATAGCAACTGTTAAAACCCATTCAGAACACCTTAGCGATTGAACAACAATTTTTAAAACCATCCAAAATGACCATTCAGAACACTCTAGCAACCCTAGCTACCGCATAGCAACATAAAAACCATTCGGAACACCCTAGCAATCGCATAGCAACATAAAGACAGTTCGGAAAACACCCTAGCAACCCTAGCAGCCGCAAAGCAACATAAAAACCACGTAGAACACCCTAGCAACCACATAGCACCATAAAACCATTTAGAACTTACCTAGCAACTGCTTACAACTTAATGTGATTAACATTAAAAAAAAAAAAAAAAATAAACATTTGGAATACCCTAGCAGCTGCATGTATAAAACCATTTGGAACCTCCTAGCAACCCTTGCAGTCGCATGTAACGTAGAACATTGAGACACCCTAGCAGCCTAGTAATTGCATAGCAAACAACAACAACAACAACAACAACCCAACAAAAAGCTATTCCTGGACACCCTAGCAGCTGCATGACAATGTACAGACCAAATTTCTGAATACCACTCACAGTGCGTGGCAACAACAACAAAAATAAATATTCTGGACAACCCTAGCAACCCGCGCCAATAGCTTAGACCATTAGGAACACCCTCACAATCGCATAGAAACAACTTAACAAAAAAATTTATTCTGGACGCTAGCAGCCGCCAAAGGCAACATAAAGATCATTGAATACCGTCCTGTCCTTTACATAGCAATAACAACAACAACAACAACAACAAAATCTGGGACACCCTATACTTAACCACACTTATGGTAGAGATACATTGAATACCCTCACAATCCTGTAACAACAAACTTCTGGACACCCTAGCAGCAACCTATCAACATAAAGACCATTTGGAATACCCTCCTGGTGCCAACTTAACAACAACAACAACAAAATATTCTGGACACCCTAGCAACGCGCCAGTGCGTAGAGACCGTAGGAACATCCTCATAATCACTTAGCAGCAACAACAACAACAAAATATATTAGGACACCCTAGCAACCCGCTTAGCGTAAGACCATTCCAGAACATCCTCACAATTGCATAGCCCAACAACAACAATAACGAAATATACTCTGGACACCCTAGCAACCCCGCGCAAACCCAGCACATCAAAGACCATTTGGAATACCCTCCTGTCGCATTGCAACAACAACAAAAAATATTCTGGACACCCTAGCAACTGCATAGCAACGTAAAGACCATTCGAAATACCCTCATAATCGCATAGCAACAACAAAAAAATTCTGGACAAACTAGCAACCACATAATATCATAAAGACCATTCGGAACCCCCTAGCAACCCTTGCAATCGCATAGCAACATAAAGACCATTCGGAACACTCTAACAACCACATAGCAAACATAAAAGACATTTGGAACACCCTATCAACTGCATAGCAACATAAAACCAATTTGGAATACCCTTGCATTAACATAGCAACATAAAACCATTTGGAACACCCTAGCAACTGCATAGCAACATAAAATCCAAACGAAACACCTTAGCGACTGCAGAAGATGTTAAAAAACATTCAAAACATCCTAGCAATGGCATAGCAACATGCTAAACACCATTTTGAACACCACAGCAACATGAAAACAACTCACAACACCTTAACAAATGGATTGCAACATGTTACTGAATCGCTGAATCATTACTTGAATTTACTATGCAGTCTCTGATTCTCACACTAATGAACCAGTTTTTTTTTTAACAAATAAAAATATCAAAGATTATGAATCAGTGGTTAACCACTTACTCACTGTAGGTATTTATTTATTTATTTATTAAAAATGTGTAAAGTGGTTGCCAAGGTGTTTACAGTGTTCTAAGTGGTGTTTTATAAAACTAATAAATGTTACTACATTTTCAATTTACTATTTTTATGTAATATCCTGGGTATTGCATTTTTTATTTCCAAAAAAGTCTTCCTCAAAAGTAGTAAACGAAACACTGATGGGCTGTTAAGGAATGTGAATTATTAAATTCTTTCTGAGTCTCATTCTTTGTTCTCATCACATCCTCTACCTTTAATCCTCCGCAAAGTTTGCTTGACTAAACTGATCAGAGTCAAAGTTCAGCTCAGGATTAGTTTATCAGTTATGCTGAGATAATCGGGAGCGAGCCACTGTGGAAAAAGCTTTATTTATTTATTTATTTTAACTCTTTGAAAGTCTTATCCCAAGTCTTTATCCGCTCTTATCCTGCTCTTAACCTTTGAGTCTCCACAGACACTCGTCAGGCAGCTCTGCAGGGAACAAAAGCGCCTGACAGGCCTATATAATAACTAAAACAGATGAGAAACGCCATGCTTCTAATTTACACATTTATCTTGCTTAGGAATATTCTGAAATCTATATGCTAATTAATAGGTTTATCTTTCCGCCCAAGTCTCACAATGTCCTGTTAGAAAAGCTTCCAAAACCTCTTCTGGCTTTTTGAGCGAGTATGATGTCACATTACTTTTTTGTAAAGTATTAGAGAAACACATCCTACGCTTTATGTGAAATTAGATAAACTATTGTCTGCCTTGTTAAAGCAACACTGTTACTGATTCTAGTATTGTTTAGTATATTATCCTTATACGTCCATTTTAAATGTATCTATAATTTTATTATTATTATTATTATTATTATTATTATTATTATATTCACACATTTTAAAACTGTATTTATAAAAATCGCCAACATTTTATTTGTTTGTTTGTTTGTTTATACGTCAAACATCTTTTTAACTGTATTTAGAAATCTTCTACATTTAAGAACAGGGTTGCAAAAATTATATTTCTTTATTTATTTGTATGTTTGTTTGTTTGTTTTAAACAAATTTTAGGTGTATTTAGAAAAAATTTGTAAACAGAATTACAAAAATGACATTCATTCATTCATTCATTCATTCATTCAATTATTTTAAACTTCGCACATCTTTTAACTGTATTTAGAAATGTTCTAGATGTGGAAACAAAACTGGCAAACATTGCCAAAAATGATATTTATTCATTCATTCATTCATTTATTCATTCATTCATTCATTTTAAACTTCACACATCTTTTACTTGCATTTAGAAATGTTCTAAATTTGTAAACATGGTTAACTTTATTTATTTATTTATTTATTTATTTATTTATTTATTTATTTATTTATTTTAAACTTCGGACATCTTTTAACTGTATTTAGAAATGTTCTACATTTGTAAACAGAGTTACCAAAATAGCAAACATTTATTTATTTATTTATTTAAAACTTCACACATCTTTTAATCAAATTTAGAAATGTTCTACATTTGTAAACATGGTTATAAAATTGGCGAATTTATTTATGTATTTGTTTGTTTGTTTGTTTTAAATTTTGCACTTATTTTAACTGTATATAGAAATGTTCTAAGTATGTAAACAAGAGTTACAAAAATGGCAAACATTTGTTTACTATTGTGTATCATGTTATAATAGTATTTTAGTATTTTATGTTTATACATTATTATTATTGTTATTAATATTAATAATAATTATTATTATTGTTATTATTATTATTATTAATAATTATTATTGTTGTTATTATTATTATTGTTATTATTATTTTCACAGATTTTAAACTGTATTTAAAATATCCCAAATTATTTATTTATTATTTGTTTGTTTGTTTGTTTGTTTGTTTGTTTGTACTTCACACATCTTTTCAGCTGTACTTATAATTTTAAGAAATTTAAGAACAGGGTTACAAAAATGTTATTTATTTATTTATTTGTTTGTTTGTTTGTTTGTTTGTTATAGTTTATTATTATAGTTTATTATTATTAAACTGTCATGAATCCTTTCAACTGTATTAAGAAATTTCCTACATTTATAAACTGGGGTTGCAAAAATGGCACATTTTTATTTACTGAAGAAGTCTTTGTTTATTATTATTATTATTATTATTATTATATAGACTAGTGTCTACTATGTTACATGTAATCCTGCTACTGATTATAATAGAAGTATTTTATGTTTATACATGTTTATATTTTTTTCTGTAATTGTATTTCTTTTATAAACCCTCTCTCTCTCTCTCTCTCTATATATATATATATGTATCATATATCCTATTTCTAGGAATGGACTTCTGTCCTCTATTATCCTTTTGTCTTCTCTGCAGTATCAAGTCTATATCCAAACACCATGTAATTTATTTTATCCTTTCCATGTTTATGAAAAAATCTGCAGCAGTGGCTTATCAGACGTGAAGAGTTCCCGTAAGCCAGCAGCGGGTAATGCGAGTATCCATAACCTGAACCGCTTGACTATTCTAAAACTATTGATCACGGGGCTCCACACCCCCATCCCAGCATCTCTAGTGGCGTCTCGGGTTGCTTGCATCATCGCCCTGGTGTGGAACCAGAGTAAAGCGACAGATTGATAAAACGACCTTCAACCCAGACAGAGGTCAAAGGTCCAGATAGGCGTTTCTCCTAAATGACAGTCCATACATACTCACAATGCCTTAAAACTGAAGGACGGGGACGGGAGAAGGATGAAAATAAAAGGGTTACTCAGCTGTATCAGTGAATAAATGAGAACACGGGAGGTAGGAAATTCATTTTCCATAGTTTAAAAGAGGGTAAAGTAAAACATGCTTAAGTTTTTATGCATCAAGGGACGCATATTGCTTTTTATAATATCACATTTGAAAATCGCTCTATTTTTGTCCTACTTTTTAATGCTTTAACTTTAGCCATAAACAGAATATAATTTACATAAGTTATGCCTTTAAAAAAATCTATTCAATGAGGGAAAAATAAATAAATAAACAAAAACTAGAAATAGCCTGAAATATTTTACAGAAGTGCACACGGAATAATTCCCAACAGTATTGTAGCGCATATATTTTTAGATGTGCTTTCTAGCTATGATGTGTCTCTCGACGTCGTAACCGAATGTATCCAGAAAATTGGTTGTAATCTGAGAGAATCGGCGGCATATGTAGGGATCTCGCCTGAGGGGTTAATGTGTCCCGTGAGTGCAAAGTGGTCCCATTTACTCCTGTGTGAAGAGGATTTTAACAGATGACTGCTCAATCTGAAGAGGGCTATGTGTCGTTAGCAAACCCTGGTTCCGTGTCCTGTGAGAGAACGTACACTAGAGGCTTGGCCTTTCGATATTTGCCTTATGAGGTTGGACTTCATCTGAGAAAAACAAAATTTGCACAAATATGCAAATGTGAGTTACTGGGCGCAGTCTTGTTGTACATACATAATGTTCGCTCTGTTTGTCCACTGAGTTTTTGTGTTTGGTATTTCAAAAATGCAGCATAAACTGAAATCTCTAGATTTTGCTTTGTTTCCATTCCACTGCCCTGCATCTTGCATTTTTTTAAAAAACAAAAATGCATTCTGTGCGAATGACCACTTATTGTGCCATTAACAAACCTCCATACACTAGGGGGCGATAGAGTTGCCTTCAAACATTTGCGCCATTGTTCAAATGTGTTATTCATGTAGCTAGGTGTAAACATGCTGACAGCTAGCTCTCTTTAACTGTTTTTCTGTCATGAGAGTACATGGTAAATGTTTATGCTAATGCTAACGTTTTTAACGCAGCGCTTTGCGTAAATAATTGCACTCTGATACAAGGCGTGAAATTTTGCTTACACAGATGATTGTAGACAGGGTAGATACCCTGATAGCACACGTACATCTCGGAGACATCTATTTGATGTCTGCATTTACATCTGCGAGACGGATTTTTTAGAGTGTTTGCTCATCTGCAATACGTCTATTGGACGTTTCCTATCAGATGTCAGATAGACGTCTAATAGATGTCTTTAAGATGTTTATGATTTAGAATGTATGTAAAACTGACATCTTACAGACGTCTGTCAGATGTTTGCGCACAGCAGATGCTTTCCAGATCAAATGATCTTTAACAGACATCTTGCAGATGTACGTGTGCTGTCTGGGTAGAAGCTCCTGTGTTCGTATACTTGTATAGACTATGTTTTAAGACCTGTTTATGCTAGTGCTCGTTATAGCATGACTTGTGACAGTGCTAAGAATTCACTTCATACTCGCGTGAGGTTACGGATCACATTCTGACACAGTGTGAAATTGAGCTTGTGTTTTATGTAGCATCTGTGTTTCAAATACTTTTAGAGAGTACATTTCTGGCCCTGTTTATCCTAATTCCAGCTATAGCGTGACATGCAACAATGCTAAGAAACTAGCTGTAAACATGCTGACTTCAGCTAGCTCTCTTTAACTGTTTTTTTTTTTTGTCATGAGAGTATCCCTGGTGAAAAAAACAGCATATGCTGGTAGGTATGTTTTGATGCTGGGATGCTGGTTTTTTCACCAGGGATTTGATCTGAAGGAGAAAGCCAGTGGTAGATGTTTATGCTAAAGCTAATGCTAAAGCTAACGTTAACGCAGCACTTTGCATAAATAATTGCACTCTGACTCAAGGCATGAAATTTTGGATGCATAGATAGAAGCACCTGTGTTTATATATCTGTATAGACTATGTTTTTAGACCTGTTTATGCTAATATTCGTAGTGGGACTTGTGACAATGCTGATAATTCACTTGCGTGTTTGCATGAGGTTATGAATAGCATTTTGACACACACTGTGAAATGGAGATTGTGTATCAAGGAGCATCTGCATTCACATACTATTAGTGAGTATGTGATTGGCCCTCTTTACGCTAATGCTAGCTATAGCGCAACTTGCGACAATGCTAAGAATTCAACACATACTTGAATCAAGTTTGGCAAGTTTTGAAAATGAAAAAGCGTAAAATCAAATTTGCATAGCTAAAGCATCTACATTGACATACTTGTGTTGAGTTTGTTTCTGGCTCTCTTTTGTGTTAATGTGTGTTATAGCGAATGCTAACAATTTGTGTGGGATTATGAATAGCTTTCCGACATTGAATTTGAATTTATTTAGCTAAACATCTACATTTGATCTACATTGTTTACGCTAACATTCACTATTACACAACTTCTTAAAAAGGTATTTGTGTAAGGTTACAAATCATATTCTGAACGCAATGTAAAATCAAGCTTGTGTATCTAGAAGCTTCTGCATTCACATACTTTGAGTATGTTTCTGGCCCTGTTTATGCTAAAACGTACTATAGTGCAACTTGCGACAATGCTAAGAATACAACACATAATTGCATAAGGTTACAAACTATGTTTGGCCCATTTTTTATAGAAAAAAAAAAAGCATAACATTGAATTTATATAGCTATATACATCTACATTCATATAGTTGTATTGAGTTTGTTTCTGGCTCTGTTTATGCTGCCCATTGTAGTGCGATTTGCGCCAATGTGACTTCGTTTACGAATTGTGTTCAGCACATTTAAGGAGAAACAAATGCATAACATTAACCTGATATATCAATATGCATCTACATTCACATACTTGCAATGAGTTTGTTTCTGGCTCTGTTTACGCGGAACTTCTTAAAAATGTAACATATTTGTGTTGAGGTTACGGATTATGTTCTAAACGCAATGTAAAATCAAACTTGTGTATCTAAAAGCATCTGCACTGACAGACTTGCATTGGGTATGTTTCTGGTCCTGTTTATGCTAATGCTAATGCTATAGTGTGACTTGAGACAATGTGAGAAGAAAAGTTTTTCCAGTAAAGTAAGTTTTCTGGTCTTCATTAACCCTTTCACTGGTGAGTTTAAAATATTCTAGCTGACCCCTCAGAGTGAGTTTTTTTAGGCGACTGTTATTTTAGAACGTTTGCCCTTATTGTTTCCATGGCGACGCGTCATGCTTGTCACGTGACACACCGCAGCCAAAATAACGCTGTATGACAGATGGATCGCTTTTTCTTTTTTATTCAAAATATTCACACACTTGCTTACCATGTCATGAACTATCTGATACTCCGATTCACAAACACATGTACATGAGTGTGTTTTGTCGTTTAAAAACCGTTATAAATGGTCTTGATCGCGATAATGTTTGTTCGCGCTGCCGTTCAGAGAGTCCAGTCAGTTTCTTCCGAAATACATGCAAGCAAGTGGCTGGTGACCTGGAAGACCCTATGTGTGTGAGATATGAATAAAACACATCTGCAAATTATATTTGAATGGATTGCTATTTGCTGCTTCTATAGACATATGTGAGTATTTTACAAACTCTAAATGTATTGTTTTACTAGTACTTATGTCTATTTAAATGTCTGAAACCTAAAATAAGCCTTATGTGGTTAAAAACACTGCATAGTTGTGATTATATCACAAGTGCATAGCTCGTCCCTCTCTGGCTCAGCGCCAACAAACGCGCGAAAGCGCAGTTTGAATTTGGCAGTTGCGTGACGTCACCGAACGTTCTAAATCCCACATGTGGGGCCATACCGCTCAACAGGTTAATGTTTTGAAAAAACTTTAGAACTAAAATATTCATAAAAAGCATTTTTATAACTTAATGAGAACATTAGCAAAGCATTCTTAAAACGGATTTTGATAGCTAGGTTGCAGTCATGCTAAAAATTTGCACTTACGTTATCAATTGCGTTTTGGCACATTTTGGAAAATAGTAAAATCTAGTTTCTGTAGCTGGAAGCAAAGTACTTTGTGTATCTTTCTGGATCAGTTCACACTAATATCCGCTAGCGCACGATGATGCTAAGAATGCATTCTTACACTGTGTTATGAATGAAAGTAAAAATAATGCAAATTAAATTGAAATTATATGGGGGTTTTTTTTGCAAAAAGCATCTCCATGCAAAGTGTTTTTACCTTTAGCATCTGTAAAAATGTTAAGCTAAGCATTATGCAAAATTGCTAAGCGTTTTACAGCTAATGGTTTCGAAAAGAGCAAAAGCTGAACAATGCATCCTTGATCTTTACTAATAAACAGACCTTTTAAATGACCCATTAAATGGGCCTGGGAGGAAATTCATCTGAGACATGAGAGGAAATGATGACTCGGATCTTAACGGGATTCTGTATTGCCGTAGCGTGTTCTACAATTAGTCTTCTGAGCTCATCGATTAAAGCCCGCTATCTAGCAAGAGACGAGACGTGCGGATCCTTTGTGGGTGTTTTTACCCCGGAGGGGCCGTCCTGATTGCTGTCCAGATGTCCATTACTTTAATTGAGAGTAAGGAACAGCAGACTGCCAACTTGAGAGAGAACGAGATAAGACAGGAAGAGGTAAAGTGCAGGGATGAGATGCTATTCCTGGTCAAAACATTACACTTTGCCTCGGTTCTAAGTGCTGGAGCAATCCTGTCTTCCTGTTGGTGCATTAATGTCTCCTCTGTCTATGAAATCGTAATGAGATCCCTCTCCTGCTCTGTCAGAAGTATTCTTAAAGAAAAGGCGATTTTACAGTGTGTTCCCTGGTGAGTTTGGCATGTATTCAAATAAACAGCGTCCATTTTAATTGTATGTTGACTTTAAGCGATTTTGCTTATGCACAACTGCGAAGGTCATGTTTCTAGACACCGTCCGTTGAGGCTTAGCTCATTCCAGCGTCATTTAGGATGACAAAAGGGGTATTTTTATGTGCCGCCATAGCTCTCACAGGCACTCTGAGTTTGTGGAGATGCCGAGCTTGGCCTTGTATTTGAAAGGTTTCTGTTTTGCATCTTTTTCATAAGTGTTTCTGGTGTCATAATTTTGTTGTTTATGATTTTATTGTACACCGGTTGCTTGTTCTGAGGATATGAGAGAATTTGTCTTGGCTGCGTTTTTAATTGTGCTTTGTTTGTTTTTATACAATTTATGTGATTAACCGGCATGATCAAATCTCAAATAAATTTGTGTATTTTAATAATAAATCAGTTTAAAATTTGTAAGTATTCATTAGGAATATAGTATTCGTAGGCTTTGAATGGCCTTTTTTTTTTCTCTTTGCAAATAAATCGTGCCTCTTAATTAACTCGCAAATTAATCCGCTCAAGACTTTCATATTTTGAGCAATTATAAGACTTTTTTTTTCTGATTGATAGTCGAAGTAAGCGTGGGAGTTCTGCTTCTAATAATTATAATGCCCAATATAATGGATGATTTTAATCAAGCAAAATAAAACGAGACACAAACCTTGTGTCTTTCGTGACCAACTTGCCTGCCGTCACTGAGCATTACAGCAGCAGTTTAACTCGAGTAATGAAATAACACACAGTCATTTTTGTTTTAGGGCCTGGCTGCTGATTTACAATGGTTATTTTGGGCTTTAAAACAACATGTGATATAAACAGTGACATTTATCCATGTACAACCACTACGACCTTTCAGGCTGTGCATTTAGTTTAGCCAAAACTGTGTTTCATTTGAAATAAAACACAATTTTACATAAACTGACACTGCGGTACAATTTAGATGGTGTAGATCCATATCAGAGTGGATGTAATGTTATATATCAAAATATGTATTACTTTACGTATATATTTTAATATTAGTCACTATTTATTATGAAATATGACAGCATATTTACAATATTTACTTTAATATTTACATTATTTACTGTAATAATAATAATAGTTATAATAATGTTATTATCATATTTATATTGTTGTAGTTGCTGGATCATAACACAATAATAATAATAAGAATAAGAATTTTATTATTATATTATTGTTGTGGTTGCTGTGTCATTATTATTATTATTATTATTATTATTATTTTAAAAATATGAAATCATATTTACAGTATGTACTTGTTATATAATAATAATAATAATAATAATAATGTTATTATATTTATTATTGTTGTGGTTGCAGTGTCATTATTATTATTATTATTATTATTAATATTATTATTATTATTACTAAAAATGAAGTCATATTTACAATATTTACTTGTTGTGTAATAATAATAATAATAATAATGTTATTATATTTATTATTGTTGTAGTTGTTTATTTTAATGAAATTATTATTATTATTGTTGTTGTTGTTGTTGTTGCTATTATTATTATTATTATTATTATTATTTCTTTTTCTTTTTTGCTTTTTTTATTGCTAAACGGTAATTTATAATAATGTTATTTAATATTAAAGTTTTACATTTTCATGTAGTAATAATAATAATAATTATTATTATTATTATTGTTATTATTATTATTATTATTGTTTGTTGTTGTTTTGTTGTTGTTGCTGCTATTATTAGTAGTAGTAGTAGTAGTAGTATTAGTTGCGGTATTAGTATTATTGTTATTAAATATGAAGGAATATTTACAACATTTAATATAATTTAATTCTAAATCATAATTACAGTGAAAAATATATGATGATGATGATCATCATCATCATTATAATAATGATTATTATTAATAATAAATGTAATTAAAATAGAATATAAAAGTAATTTAAAAATGTAATTTAATATTAACATTTTGTAAATTTGCCTTTTTATGTAGTAATAATAATAATAATATTTTTGTTGTTGCTGCTGTTGTATCATTTTTATTTGAATTTCTTCTTCTTCTTCTTCTTCTTTATTATTATTATTATTATTATAGTCAGAAAAAAATATAATAAAATGTAATAATTAATAATAATAATGCAAATTTTAAGTAGTAATAGTAGTGTGAAACTGGTAGTAGTAGTAGTAGTAGTGAAATATATTTCTTGAAACTGGAACACTGAAGAGCCAAGAAACAGAAAATATACTTCTGCCGTCTCAGCAGAGAACCAACAGATGGCTAAATTATCTTGACTTATTGTTCTATTGAATTGCAGCAGACGCAGGAAGCCCAGCATTATATTATCCCTTGTAAGTCCGAATTAGCACAATGGCTGTGGAAAGCCTGAGGATCCGTAAAATCATGAGGAGAAAAAAAAATCAATAGGTGCTGCAGGGGTTAATGAGGCAGATGCATGTTACGTAGTAGAGTTTGAATGCTATCTGGACGGCTTAGGCTAAGGTACGCGGGACAGCGGCCAGACTTTGTTCTAGCACACGACGGACCCCCTAGAGACAGAGACAGAGTGTTCACTCAATAGACGAAACATGGACTGACACAGTCTCGCCATGGACGGCTGAGCTCAGCGCTGGTCACTTGCGTCAACGTCGCTGCGGCTTCGCTGTCAGGTGCGGTTTTATTTTTACCAACGTTGAAATGTAACACCGCAAATTGGGATTTTATACCAAGTAACGTGTAAATTAACAAGGGCTAACACCACGTGAACCTCTTAACAAGCCGGCCATGCGATCCAGCCCTACTCCACGCTTCTCCGAGGACCAAATTTACCTGCTTCGTCGGCACTGATAATTGCTGACAAAACCAACAGCGGATCCAGTCGGTGGGCCTTGCCCAGCCCTCGGATGGTTAGTCAAATGACACGGCGCGTATAGCGGTCAGCGCTTCCCATTCTTTGCTACAGACCAAGGGAGACATTTACTAATGAGAGCAGACCATCCAGTCCATCAGACGCCTCCATCACACACGCATTGACTGAACAGAGCTGTAAATCACAATTAGAGTGACATGTCTTAACAAGCCTGTCTGCCGTTCCTGCTTCTTCGCCCGTCGTAGCATAAACCCCCAGAATTACGATTATATAATTAGATCATTTGTCCCTTCACCTAATTGGCACTGTGTCACGGTGGGTTGTTATGCCGCTCCTCATTTAGGACTAATATTGTGTTGTTAAACTAATAAGATAAAGATGCGTAAATGTCAGCACTGCATTTATTAAATCATGACGGGATCCAGGATATTAGTATATGGATATTGCAACCTAAGTTTACCATTTGTCATCTGAAGGAGTAATGAGATTCGCCTGTGACGATACATTCATTTGCGACGAGGATTTTTAATCAGACGTATCTGTTTGTAATATGTTTATTTATATCCCTCCAAAGCAATCTTTCTGAACACCAGGAGTGCGAGATTCGATGGTGCGCGAGGTTTAAAGCCGTAATTTTGTTTATCTGAAGAACGCTTTTCGGAGAATCAGATTGCCTGGTTTTGATGGATTACAGCCGGTCTTTGTGCCTGCTTTGTAATGCAAATAAATCAAAAGGCCATCTTTGTTTCATTAATGCGCACACACACTTGCTCGTTGTACGTGCAAACTCAAGTAAAACGTGCTTGTTGTATCACATTTATGCATTGATTTGTTCCAAAATATATTTATTTTAATGTGAAGTGTGTAATTTAGTGTCAGTACACTGAATAACAGTAACAAATAAGTAAATAAATAACTGTTTTTAAATAGAAACATTCCCTGTTTGCCATTGGTTTATGCCTCCATTGGCTGAGTCAGTTCTACTGTTGTCGGATATTCCGATGGCTAAAACAAACACCCTGACAACAAAAATTGACTGTTTTCAAACAGAAACACTCCATTTGTGCCATTGGTTTATGAAACACCTCCAAACTCACCCCACTGGTTGAGTCATTTCTGCTGTAACAGCAAAAAATGTTACTGTTTTCAAACAGAAACATGCCCTGCCTGCCACTGGTCTGTGAAACAGATGGCCCCGCCCCCCAACTCATCCCATTGGTTGAGTCAGTTCTGCTGTAACAGCAAAAATTGTTACTGTTTTCAAACATAAACATGCCCTGTCTGCCACTGGTCTATGAAATAGATGACCCACACCCCAAACTCACCCACTGGTTGAGTCAGTTTTGCTGTAACAGCAAAAAATGTTACTGTTTTCAAACTAAAACATGCCCTGTTTGACATTGGTCTGTGAAACAGATGGCCCCACCCAAAACTCACCCATTGGTTGAGTCAGTTCCAGTGTAACAGCAAAAAATGTTACTGTTTTCAAACTAAAACTTGCCCTGTTTGCCTTTGATCTGTGAAACATATGGCCCTGCCCCAAACTCACCCCAGTAATTGAGTAATTTCTGCTGTAACAGTAAACAATTTTATTGTTTTCAAATAGAAACATGTCCTGTCTGCCATTGGTCTGTAAAACAGATGGCTTCACCCCAAACACACCCCATTGGACGAGCCAGTTCTGCTGTAACAGCACAATAACAGCAAAAATGCACTGTTTACAAACAGAAACACTGCCATTGACCTGTGAAACAGATGACTCTAACCCAAACTAACTCCATTGAATGAGTCAGTTCTGCTGTAACAGCAACAGAAACACTCCCTGTCTGCTATTGGTCTGTGAAACAGATTGCCCCGCCACAAGCTCACCCCATTGGTTGAGTCAGTTCTGCTGTTGTTAGGCTAGTCGGGCGGCTTAAACAAACAGAAAAAAAAATATGTTTGGAGACCATAACAGACCCAGAGTTAACACTTTGGGGGAATAAACCTATAATAACATCAGAAAAGTGACTGTTTTTAAACCATTGGTCTGTGAAAAAGATGACCACACCCCCAAACTCACCTCATTAGTTGAGTCAGTTCTGCTGTTGTCGGCTAGTGGCTCAAACAAACAGAAAAAAAAAAATGTTTGGAAACCATAACAGCCAAGGTTTACACTTTGCGGGAATCAACCTTTAATAACAACAAAAAATTGCTTCTTTTCAAATAGAAACACTCCCTGCCTGCCACTGGTCTGTGAAACAGATTGCCCCGCCCCAAACTCACCCTATTGGTTGAGTCAGTTCTGCTGTAACAGCAATGGAAACACTCCTTGTCTGACATTGGTCTGTGAAACAGCTGGCCCCACCCCCAAACTCACTGCATTGGTTGAGTCAGTTCTGCTGTTGTTAGGCTAGTCGAGCGGCTTAAACAAACAGAAACAGACCCAGAGTTAAAACTTAGGAGAATAAACCTATAATAACAACAAAAAGGGACTGTTTTCAAACCATCGGTCTGACATTGGTCTGTGAAAAAGATGACCACACCCCCAAACTCACCCCATTGGTTGAGTCAGTTCTGCTGTTGTCGGGCTAGTGGCTCAAACAAGCAGAAAAAAAAAATGTTTGGAAGCCATAACAGCCAAGGTTTACACTTTGCGGGAATCAACCTTTAATAACAACAAAAAATTGCTTCTTTTCAAATAGAAACACAACCTGCCTGCCACTGGTCTGTGAAACAGATTGCCCCGCCCCAAACTCACCCTATTGGTTGAGTCAGTTCTGCTGTAACAGCAATGGAAACACTCCCTGTCTGACATTGGTCTGTGAAACAGCTGGCCCCACCCCCAAACTCACTGCATTGGTTGAGTCAGTTCTGCTGTTGTTAGGCTAGTCGAGCGGCTTAAACAAACAGAAACAGACCCAGAGTTAAAACTTAGGGGGAATTAACCTATAATAACAACAAAAAGGGACTGTTTTCAAACCATCGGTCTGACATTGGTCTGTGAAAAAGATGACCACACCCCCAAACTCACCCCATTGGTTGAGTCAGTTCTGCTGTTGTCGGGCTAGTGGCTCAAACAAACAGAAAAAAAAAAATGTTTGGAAACCATAACAGCCAAGGTTTACACTTTGCGGGAATTAGCCTTTAATAACAACAAAAAAATTGCTTCTTTTCAAACAGAAACACTCCCTGCCTGCCACTGGTCTGTGAAGTAGATGCCCCCGCCCCAAACTCACCCCATTGGTTGAGTCAGGATTCTGCTGTAACAGCAACGGAAACACTTCCTGTCTGCCATTGGTCTGTGAAACAGATGGCCCCGCCCCAAACTCACCCCATTGGTTGAGTCAGTTCTGCTGTTGTCAGGCTGATGGGCAGCTCAGACAAACAGAGAAATGTTTTGAAAACAACAGAGTCTGTGTTTACACAGAAATCAAACAATAAACGTCTTGTTTTGTATTTATCTGAAACAGAAAGAATTTTAACATATACATTTGTTTTATAATGATTTGCGCGACACTGCAAATCAAAGGCAGTGCTTGAATGGAGATTACAGGGCAGATGGTTGGTAAAAATAGCAGTCATTTACTTATACCATAAAGTTTGGCAATGAAAGGAGATTAGCTTATATTAGTCGTCAAAATGGCTATGATATAGAGTAAAAATATCTCCATAGTATTAAAGGATTAAATGGTCAGGAGGCTGAATGAAGAACAGGGCCGCATGTAACCTTTAACATCTGTGACATTTTATCAGTCGGGGTAATTATCACCTCCATGTGACTGAACATTAATCAGCCTGGCTTATCTTTGAACAAAATTAAGAAATAAACAGCGGCAGCCAACATGTACACTGAACGGGTCATTAGCGGCGTAAGTTTTGCAACTCATTTTTCTTTTCTCATTTGGTTTTAATAGTTCTTGGGTCTCTCATGACACGGTTTGACAGTATGATTGGGGCAGGGGGTCAGCGCTCTTACAGAGTGTTAGGGCATGGCAAGCGAGCAGCTTTGCTCCCCACGGACCTCATTAAAACCGTGAGGAGAAGTAGTGTGAGTCTGACCACTGAAGAGCGCTGTCTGGTTGAAGTTAAAGTGCTCAGGCCTTCAAAGAAATGTTGGGAACTTCAAATATTAGAGAGGATGTTATGAATTTCTTGTGTTCTTTGCCACCCCTGTGGTGCAGCCTAGGATGTAGGAAAGTCAAAGGTTCAAGAATTTTTGAACTGCTTTATACAATTACAGACTTTATGTGAGGTTAGTTCCTGAAACTAAATTTATATTAACCAACGAGATCAGGTTTTAGGGGCTTGAACCCCTATGAATCAGAATCAAAATGAGTATTGATTGTCAAGGTAGGGTTGGGGATAAAGTTAGACCCAGGTGTGTAGGAAAAAGCTCATATATTACATCGATTGCTTGTCGATACAACCGTTTGACAAAGATATATGCTTGGTCGTTATTACTGGTCATAATCATAGAAGAATATTACTCCAAACTACTGCTTTTCTAATCAAAATGTCTTTTTTTTTTTCCTTTATGATATCAGGAAAGTATCAGATGAGTCGTATCTTAATTTTGCCACCATTTTGGGAATTGTGAATTTTGCCTCCTGTTCTGCCCCCCAAAAATAGTAGTGAATTTTATTACAGAAATTAAAAACATGCTCATCGTAGAAGCAGGAAGTCATTAGATGTGTGAATCGCTTTTTACCTCACCCAGAAATGGAAAATTTGTAAACATAATTTATTCACCCTCATGTCCAAACATACATAGATTTATTCTTTATGAAGAACACAAAAGAAGGTATTTTGAATAATATTCATAACCAAACCGTTTTGGTGATCATTGACTTGCATTACATCAGGAAAGTATCAGAAAAGTCATATCACAATTTTGTTCCCAATTTTGTGAATTGTGAATTTTGCCTCCCGTTGTGCCGTTATTATGCCGTATTGCACAATATGATATACAAAATATGCCTCAATTGCGCAAAAACTCCTATATAACACTACAAAGTTTTTACACTCGAATGAGGTGTTTTTTCAGGCATTTTGAAAAAGGAATATTTGCAAAACTGCAATGGATTTGCACAAATCTGTAATGGAAATGCGCCTATTGACATCCATTGCATCAGGAAAGTCATATCAAAATTTTGCCCCCCATTTTGTGAATTGTGAATTTTGCCTGGCGTTATTATGCCGTATCGCCCAAATTGAAATTGCGAATTGAAAATACGCCTAATGGAAACGTGTCAATTGAACGAAAACTCCCATATATCATAAAAAAGTTTTTAGGCTCACATGAGGTGTTTTTTCAGGCAATTCGAAAAATGGCTATTTCAAAACTGCAATTTTTTTTTTTTTTCAAATCTGTAATAGAAAAGCGCCTACTGACTCCCATTGCATCAGGAAAGTCGTATCACAATTTTGCCCCGCATTTTGTGAAATGCGAATTTTGCCTGCCATTATTATGCCGTATTACGCAAATTGAAATTGCGTGTCAATTGCACGAAAACTCCCATATATCGCAAAAAAGTTTTTACGCTCACATGAGGTGGTTTTTCAGGCAATTCGTAAAAGGCATGTTTCGCAAAACTGCAATGAATTTTTTTTTTCGCAAATCTGTAATGGAAACGTGTAAATTGTGCAAATTGAAATTGTGAATTGAAAATACGTCTAATGGAAATGCGTCAATTGCGCAAAAACTCCCATATATCACAAAAACTGCAATGTTTTTTTTTTGGCAAATCTGTAATGGAAATGCACCTATTGACTTTCATTGCATCAGGAAAGTCGTATCACAATTTTGCCCCCCATTTTGTGAATTACAAATTTTGCCTGCCGTTATTATGCCGTATTGCACAAATTGAAATTGCGAATTGAAAATACACCTAATGGAAAAATGTCAATTGCACGAAAACTCCTATATATCACAAAAAAGTTTTTACGCTCACATGAGGTGGTTTTTCAGGCAATTCGAAAAAGGAATATTTTGCAAAACATTTTTTTTTTTTTTCTGTGCAAATCTGTAATGGAAATGCGCCATATTGCCATATTGTGCAAACTGAAATTGTGAATTGAAAATACGCCGTCAATTACACAAAAACTCCCATATATCACAAAAACTGCAATTTATTATTTTTAAAATTTCGTAAATCTGTAATGGAAACACACCTATTGACTTCCATTGCATCAGGAAAGTCGTATCACAATTTTGCCCCCCATTTTGTGAATTGCAAATTTTGCCTGCCGTTATTAATGCTGTTATTCCGTTATTATGCCGTATTGCGCAAATTGAAATTGCGAATTAAAAATGCGCCTAATGGAAACGTGTCAATTGTGCACGAACTCACATATATTGCAAAAAAGTTTTTACGCTCGCATGAGGTGGTTTTTCAGGCAATTCGAAAAAGTAAATAAACTGCAATGGAAACATTTTTTTTTTTTTTTCGTATTTACAGATCACACAGCGTATGTAAAAACTCATATGATCATTCTTTAATGGACTATAACCTCCAAGAAACACTTCATACGTGACCGCGAAAAAAATATGCTTTAGTCGCATAACATTGGTTAAGGGAGATGCCGTCATTTCACGATACTTTTTTATTATTTTATTTATTTATATTTTTTTATTTATAAAATATCACCAAAGTTTTGCGCAAATCTGTAATGGAACCGTGCCTATGGCTTTCAATGCATCAGGAAAGTCGTATCACAATTTTGTCCCTCATTTTATGAATTGCAAATTTTGCCTTAAGTTATGCCCTCCAAAATATAGTATTGACTAATGTTGATAACCAAACCTTTTGGTGATCACTGACTTCCATTGCATGGACAAAAAACTGATACATTTGTCAAAATATCTTTTTTTTTACGTTCCACAAGAGAAAGAACGTCATACAGGAGTTGAACAACATTAGGATGAGTAAATTATGACTAGTTTTCAACCATTCCTTTGATGTATACAGTATTTTAAATGAAGTACTAGAGCATTGACAAAGGAATGATAGTCCAAAGGATGAAGCAATAGATCCTTCTTGGCGACATCACAAAGTGCCCAATTAGGCACTTTGAGTAATTAAAAATGTGTTTATTGGTGGAAATTGAGTAGTTGTGTATATCAAAAGCAAGACATGTTTTCACAAGGGGGAAATGCGTCGAGTCCTGTCGCCTGCACTCTAATTCGAGCAGGCTGTCTGGATCCCTCAGGGGTCCAGCTGTCCAGCAGGGAACAGCTGAGGAGCTTCCCAAAGATCAGAGGCACACGGCCGAAGCGCTCTGCTTGTGCAGCTGACAAAAGCCCAACCCCGACCCTCCGCCCAGCCCCACTCAGTTTGCTTTGTGCAACAGTCCTGGAATCCACCCCTGTGTGAAGGGTGGGTGGCACGCCGTGTTGTTTTAGCACCATGCTCTACTGGGCTCAGGCGTCAAATCCCTAAACCTACCGTGTCCGAGACACATATCTGTCATTGGAAGGGATGACGAACGCAGGCCTCTAATGGCTCAGATATCACAAGCCGCCCCTTGGAAAAAAGAGAAGCCGGAGTCATGACGGCAACTGAAGGCGTCAGTCGCAAGTTAATTCAAATGGAAGATACACTGCAGCGCAGGCTGGTATATTATGTATTTGGGTCAGTTTGTGTCAGGAAGGCTGGGGTTGGCTCATCAAGAGCGAACTTTTCCATAATCTCCGAGAAACAAGATAGAAGTTCTCTCAAGTCTGCTTTTGGGATAAAGTGTTGGAGTCATTTGACAGTTTCCAGAGTAGTAATCACAAGCACATGCAGTATGGCTCTGGTCAAGAGGAAGCACTTACGGATGTCCAACTCACAGCCGCCCCTCGTGATCCCAGTGTAGTTTCAGAGGAACTCTGCAAAATCCAATAACTCTGCAGCCGGCTCCTTTACGTTATTCCTCCGGTCCTTTTTTTCCAATCTCCGTTGTATTTACACCGCCATCCGTTGGTATGCGAGTAATCCTTTGCCACTTCAGAACCGGGGTCAGAGATAGAAAATGAGAAAACAAGCCGAGGTAATTTTCCTCTGCCAATATTCTCCGCCGGTGACCTTCACCCGGACTGAAGAGGAGGAAGCCAGGCCATTGGCGGCTGAGGAACCGAGGGGTGAGAAATGAAAGCTAAGAAAGCTGAAATGGAAATGGAGTTTCCTGCTGGCTACACCCACCAAACCCAACGGCAAAGCCGCGGGAAGGATAAATAACTCCGCTGCCGTTTGCGGAGCGGCTAATTAAATCAAAATGGGGCAGTTTCAGGTTATTGCCTATACTCATTAAGTACCAACCCAGTCCTTGTACTCCAAGCTTTGCTTGGAGTCGGAGATCACTGAACAAATTTAATTCGGCACCGCCACTCAGCTGGAGCCTTTTTGCACGAAATGAGAAAAAATGATGAGTAGAATTGCATTGGGTTTAAGCGTTAGGGAAATCGCAGATAACTTCATATGCTAGTCACAGCGGTTGGATTAGCGGTCATGTGTTTGACTTCGTTAACTACTTCTATTATGCACAAAATGACAATTTTACTTCTGGGTTTAAGTGCTCCACTCGCAATAAGAGAGAGTGTGCTGGCCTTAACAATTTCACAACCAGCCAGTTTCTTTTCTGATTTAAAACAAGAAAACACTGATCTGAGGTTGTAATTCATTGGCTGGTCTTATAGATCCGTGCTTAAGTTGTTCTTTTGATGACCAAACAAAGGGGCTTAGATTAGAAAGGCCATGACCGGCACCTCCGCACTGACCGCGTGGGTTATTCTCACACATATCTGACTTATTGAATCACGACTTGAACGTGATCCATGCCAACCCTGTAATTCCACCGCCAGCTTGCTGAGTGGTAATTTAGGTGGTGGCTGAAGCCACAAAGTCTCTATGAACCATTTCAGGAGCAATTCTGACACACGAAACCCAGAAATCATGAAATCTAAGGACAATAAACATGTCATTAGCATAAGCTTTTGGTCTAAAGCTTTTGATTGTATGTGGTAGAGATCTGCTTATTTTATCCATTGTAAGTTTATCCAAGAAAATGTCTTTAAGTGATATAAGAGAATGCAGTTTAGGGGCGGCACTAGCCATGAAAAAGTATTTCTGGCTATTACTCTTTTGTACAAAGGGTCTTGACACAAGAAACCAATCTGAGGCAAAAAATATTACCCAGAAAATGCTAATAGGATGAGAATTAGACACACACAATCAATAAGCAAAAACAACAACATTGTTGTAAGCAGTAGCATTAGGCTAAGTATCCCAATCAAGTGCATTGTGACTTTTATTTATTGTTCACTTTATCCTTGTGACATCCAGGAAAATGTGTTCTGAAGTGAAAATAAAACCAATGAAAGGCATAGGGCGACAATCAGACTTATGTGAGGAATAAACAAAGCAATAAAACTGGTGATAGCATTAACATATAAGCTAAGTGGCTGGAGTCTAGATGCTATGTCATTAAACGTAACCTTTTTTAATGATTAAATTCCGTCAATATTTACTTAGACTCCACTTGCCCCGAACCTGTATGGGTTTCTTTCTTTTGTTTAACACAAAATAAGATATTTTGATGAATGTTGGTAGCCCTAAAATTGGTGATAGTCATTGACTTCCATTTTTTTTCTCCCCTTTTCATCTGCTAAACAGATATTTTGAATGTTGGTAACCAGTTGACGGTAGCCATTGACTTCCATATTCTTTGTTTTCCTCATTTCATCTGCTAACCAGATATTTTTAAGAATGTTGGTAACCCAAAAGTTGATGGTAGCCATTGATTTCCATAGAATTTTTTTCCCCCTTTTCATTTGATAAACAGAAATTTTAAACAATGTTGGTAGCCAGTTGACGGTAGCCATTGATTTCCATAGCATTTTACCTCCATTTCATCTGCAAAACAGATATTTTGAAGAATGTTGGTAATCAGTTGACGGTAGCCATTGGCTTCCATATATTTTGTTCTCCCATTTTCATCTGCTAATCAGATATTTTAAGAATGTTGGTAACCCAGAAGTTGATGGTAGCCATTGATTTCCATATATTTTTTTCCCCTTTCATCTGCAAAACAGATATTTTGAAGAATGTTGGTAACCAGTTAGCGGTAGCCATCAAGCCATTGATAGCCATTGATTTCTATAACCCCATTTCTTCTGCTAAACATCTGGAACAATGTTGGTAACCACTTGATGGTAGCCATTGACTTCCATATAATTTCGTTCCCCATTTCATCTGCTAAACAGATATTTTAAAGAATACTGGTAGCCAGTTGGCGGTAGCCATTGATTTCCATAGCATTTTACCTCCATTTCATCTGCAAAACAGATATTTTGAAGAATGTTGGTTGACGGTAGCCATTGACTTCCATATATTTTGTTCTCCCATTTTCATCTGCTAATCAGATATTTTGAAGAATGTTGGTAACCCAAAAGTTGACGGTAGCCATTGACTTCCATATATTTTGTTCTCCCCTTTTCATCTGCAAAACAGATATTTTGAAGAATGTTGGTAACCAGTTAGCGGTAGCCATCAATTTCCATACTATTTTTCCATACTATGAAGTTCACAGGCTACCGTCAACAAAAATTTCATTTTGGGGTGAACTATCCCTTTAAATAACTGCTATATACTGGTATGCACTTTTCTTTGCGGGAATTCAATGTGAACACACTACTTACATTATTCATACAACAAAAACAGCATAGTATAGTGCAAAAGTATGTGAATTGGGACGCAAACAATGTCATTTAGGATGCGGCACTAATTACAAAGTCCTTCTGATTGGTTATTTTCTCTTTTTATCAAAGTCCCTGATAAAGGAAGACTATCAGACGCTAAATCAAATTAAAAGCAACTCTAACAGGATGGCAATCAGACACACATGATCAATAAGCAAAGATAATAAATCTGTCATTAGCATTAGCATTTAAGCTAATTCAGTAGCTCTGGCTTTCAGCTTGATGCAGTTCATGATTATACTGTTTGTCCGGGAAAAATGTCCTCAAATGCAATAAGAGACTGTAAAGGAAGCAGAGGTCATTTTGGCGCAGACGATCAATAGTATCAGATCCGCATTAGAAAACAGTCCATGTAAAACTACACGAGGTTTAATTTAGAATGATATGACATTGTCTTTGTGAACCTTTTGTTTGTGTCCTAG
Source organism: Labeo catla (assembly GCA_012976165.1). Lineage (NCBI taxonomy): Eukaryota > Metazoa > Chordata > Actinopteri > Cypriniformes > Cyprinidae > Labeo > Labeo catla. The sequence goes on from VONZ01000694.1 coordinate 326,261, forward strand.
ACCTGAAGTACATGTTGGCCGTGGCTTTCCAGTATGAGATTCAAATGTTTGGTGTCCATCATTTGAATATTACCCAGCATTCTGCTTCTGTCTTTGTCCTTGTACAAACAGCAGTTTAGACTCTGTGTGAATCAGTGGCTCCTGTTAACTGATCTGGAGTCAGAAGCGTGTTCGCTCCTCCTCTTCTACCACATGTGCTCAGTTTTGTCTTTTGAGGAAGCTGATTCCAGATCAGCACTCTAAGGAAAGAAGAAAAAAAAAAAAATCTGAGCGTGACTGTGATCTCATGAGTCATGTCACCTTTTGCACAGATTTTCTCACTATTAGCATAAGATTTTCCCTTTGGTCTTTTTCTTGCTGTAGTTTAGTATGTTTAGATGGCAAAGAACATTTATGTGCATGATTAGCAACTGCAGTTTAAACTGTCATAAAATTATATATATATATATATATATATATATAAGGGAACATTTATTGATTGATTGATTAATTGATTGACTGATGAAATATGTATGACAGCATAACTATTTTTAATAAATAATAAATAAATACAGTTATGTGTTTGTTTGTTTGTTTAAAATGTGTAAAAACATAATATAATAATAATAATAATAATAATAATAATAATAATAATACATTTGTCTGTTAAACATAATAATAACAACAACAAACAATAAATACATAAATAAATCCAGTTATGTATTTGTTTTCTGTTTGTTTGTTTGTTTGTTTGTTTGTTTGTTTGAAATGTGTAAAACCGTAATTCTTTAAGAAGAATAAAAAGAATTCATGTGTATTTATTTCATTAAAAAAAGTATTTATCTAAAAATAAATATGTATAACATTGTAATTATTTTAATAATAATAATAATAATTGAATTTATTTATTTATTTATTTATCTATCTATCTAAAAAAGAAATATAACATTGTAATTATTTAATAATAATGATAATAATAAATAAATAAATCCAGCTATTTATGTATTTATTTATTAGTTTTAAATGTGTAAACAAATTAATAAATTCAGTTATGTATGTATTTCTTTGTTAGTCTGAAATGAAAACATAATAATAATAATAATAATAATAATAATAATAATAATAGTAGTAGTAATAATAATGATAATAAATACAGCTATTTATTAATGTATTTATTTCTTTGTTTTAAATGAACAAACAAACAATAAATAAATAAATTCAGTTGTTAATGTATTGTTTGAAATGCATGAAAACATTATTATTATTATTATTATTATTATTTATTTATTTATTTATAACAAATTATTGACTAAGTGACTGACTGACTGAATTAATGAATGTATTAGTGCTGTCAAACTGATTAATTGCGCTTAATTGTATCAAAACAAAAAAAATGTTTACATAATATATTTGTTTGTGTAGTGTGTATACTATATATGTATATATATATATACAACAAATATACTGTATGTGTTTATTTATATCTACATAATAAATATACACATTATACACACATATGTACACAAAAACTTTTATTTTGGATGCGATTAATCACGATTAATCGTTTGACAGCACTAAAATATTTAATATTAATATTAGATTTTTACTAAATTATGAGTACTTACAAATAAACAAATATACTTACTATTAATTATTATACTAATTACTAAACATACATATAGTATATTTATTTGTTTGTTTCTTTGATGTTGTCATTATTAATATGCAGCTAAATATTGTAATAATTTTCTCAACTAAATGTGAAAATCCCCCTTGTGTCTGTTGGCATCCACATTCACAGTTGCATCTCGCTTCTGACATTTCTCCGTGCACTGCTGCACATGTGCCACTTGCAAAATGCAGCGTGGAGATGTCGTCATCCGCCTGCAGGATTCCTCCTCCAGTCCCAATCCCCGTGCCGAGCTGTTTTCAGAGCAGTCACATAAATCCCCGACGGCAGGAGCCCCTCGGCGGCCAAGGTCACCGCCGCCGTTTAACTGTCAGTCATCCGGCAGAGCTGCTCTAACAAAGCAACGTTACCCGGCGCTGCACAGTCAGATCTCTGAGGAGACCGATCGAGACGGGCATGAAGACACGACGCCAGCGAGTAAATAGCATCGCGGAGACAAAAGTACTGTCAGTTTGCGTTTGAAGTCAACTCCGAATCAAAATCTCCTCAGAACAGTAATTATGCTAATACACCGCAAGTGTTTGACAGTATAATCACCGATAACGTGGTGTTATCTTTACCTCGGAGGCATTTATTGACCTTTAAGTTGTTGTAGTGGCACGAGCTGTCAGCGAGGAAAAGATAGCAATCAGAAAATCCGCCCGTCACCACAAATTCACCCGCTCTCGCGCTTCGCCGCAATTATCGTAACAAAACGTAATAACGTACGATTGTGATGCAACGGCCGCAAAAGAAATCAGGCTAAATTGAGTCTGACTGCTTTGTACTTAAGCACGCGCACTTCAGAGCGGAGAACTCGGCTTCTTTCGAGAGCTCTTCAACGCCCCTGCTATCCCACTCAGCATAATTATAGTGATCATGAGCGCGGGATGAGTGATGGAAGGAGAGGGAGGGCGAGACGTGAGGATGGATGGAGTGGGTGGAGGGAGGAAAGGCGAAACTGCATGATCTTGTTTTGTCTTGGTGTTCTGGCAAGGCCCTGTCAAAGCTGAGACATGCTACCCTACACTCGTGCTGGTTAAATAGTGTGTGTGTGTGTGTGTCAGTTTGAGGAAGCCTCTGTGCGCACCATATATGCTGAGACATTCATATCAACTATAGGATTTGTTGTTATTGTTTTTTCAATAACTTGTTTTAAGGCAAATCTGTTTTGCTTACTTTGGAAATTTGGATTGCATCCTGTCCCGTGTACATAAACAGCAAAACACTTTTGAGATTAGATTACAGGCATTTGTTTATAATTTCAGATGCAATTTCAGATACACTTTCAGATGCAAAACGTATCATATTTGTGTCCAATTTTTCCCTTTAGTTCAGCATTAGTTTTAATAATTAAATAAACATGTATTAAATAAAAATGCTTTTTTGCATGCATAAACATTAATGTATTTTGTCATGTATTTATTTTTAATAAGCATTTATTTTATTTTATTTTAAGTTACAATTCTATGCATTCATATCCAAACAAATTTGTGATTATTGAGTGATTATTACAGATAGAGTATTATTACATAGAGAATTAAACATTACATTAAAAATACATGAAAAATTTATTAAACTTTTCATGTATATATAAGTTTGTGTTAATGTATTTTTCATATATTTACATTTTAAGTAATTCCACATTATTATTATTATTATTATTATTATTATTATTATTACATGATCTCCAAACAAATGTTCTCCCATTCATTGGTCTTGTTCCATGTTCAAAATCTGTAAAAAAAACAACTTTGAGATTAAATATTTGGCATTTCATTTTATTATTTATTATTTTTTGGTATTTTTATTTTTTTATTTTATTTTATTATTAACATTATTTTGGCATTAATGTTCATAATTAGGACACTTTCAGATGCAATATGTATCATATTTGTGTCCCATTTTCCCTTTAGTTCAGCATTTGTTTTATTAATTAATAAACAGGTATTAAGAAAAAAATGCAATTAAATTAAATTAAAATTTATTTTATTTTAGAATTAATATTAATGTATTTCTTCATGTATTTATTTTATTTTATTTTATTTTTCTATTCATTCATATCCATCATATTTGTGTCCGATTTTCCATTTAGTTCAGCATTTTTTGAATAATTAAAAATATATTAAATAAAAATACAAAATCAAATTTTATGGATTTTTTTATTTTATGCCTACATATTAATGTATTTCTTATGTATGTATTTTTTATTTTATTTATTTTTATTTTATTTTATTTTTTTTATTTTATTTCTATGGATTCGTATCCTAACAAATTTTGCGTAAACGGCAAAACATTTTTGAAATTAGATAACTGGCATCCATGTTCATAAATGAGACGCTTCATATGTGTCTAATGTGTCTAATTTGTCTCTAAAATGTATTAAATAAAAATACATACAATGTTATGGCTTTTTTATTTTTTCTGTGTTATGCAAAAATATGAATTTATTTTTATTTGATTTGATTTGATTTTATTATCCAAACAAATTTTGTGTAAACACTTTCAGATAATGGATTTTCTCTTACCTTTTTTTTAAGAGTATTATTGTACTGAGTATTAAACATTAAATTAAAAATAACAAATTTAGTTATTTTTAGTTATCTGATTTATCTGTGTCTAATTTTTCCCTTTAATTCAGAATTTTTTAGATAATTCGGATATGGCATGGATGACAGATATAAAGCATTATACAAACATCACATTAAAAATCCATTAAAATCCATTAAATAAACAAAATCCATAAATATGTATGTATTTTGTATATTTTTATTTAATACCAAGTGTCTATTGATGTATTTTTCATTGATGAGTTCATTTATTTATTAAGTCATTTCCACTTTGTAATTTTCTACGCATGCATTACTACATTTGCATGCAATATATATATAACAGATTTTGGTTGTCTGACTTATTTAGGTCAGATTTTGCCTTTAATTCTGTATTTTTTGGATAAGATAAGAGCAATATACAAGCATAACATTAAAAATACATTTAAAAATCCATTAAATACAAAATATGTATTCAATAAAAACACAAAACCTTCAGATCCGGCCGTTTTTAGTGTATTGATGATTTTTTCATGTATTTATTTATGTTTTATTGAGCAAATTCCACTTTTTTCTGTTCGTTCATTATTATGTGATCACCAAACAAATTTTCTCCACTTTGTAGGTCTTGTTCCATGTGTGTAAATGGCAAAACTCTTCTGAGATGAAATAACAAGCATTCACATTTATAACCGGAACAATTTTAGATACAACATATCTATCTTCGCTATCTGACTTGCTTGCGTCTGATTTTCAACAAAAGTCCTGATCATTGTTATGATTTCTTGGGATCTGTTTCTGTAAACCAATTAACTAGCTCATTTACGACAATCACTGCACTGTAAATTAGAGCAAATAATGAATATTACATTGCTTTTCTATATTTATAACAATATCTGCAAGCACTTTCATGCCTCAGACTAAAAAAAAATCTTTAGATACAGTTTTGCAATGGGTTCATGTGGGGATTCTTTAACGCATTCAAATGCATTTTCGTCAGTAGAGAAAATATTATTTACCCAAGGCCTGCTGGCTCATTGTTGTCCTGCACAGGAGATTAGACCCAGTGCTTTTAACCAGCTTCTTTTCATATCGTCAAAGCAATTCACCCAACAATAACATTAGCGCAGCCCTTGTGTGATGTTAATAGAGCTTCCAGTCCAAGGACAGCCCAGCGTTTATAGAGACGAAAGCTTGTCTGTTTGATTTGGAGGAATGATGGCGATATGGGCGAACAAGCCGTTGGGGCAGGCCGTGAATCCGTCATCCGTGGGTCACTGAGAAAGAGGAAGGAAATTGGGGATGGATGAGGATCTTGAAAAATGGGTTTAACCCCATCCCAGAAGTACTTGAAAGCAAATCCATAATTCACGTACACTGAGACGAAGCGTAATAGAAATTCTCTTGATGGACGTCCAGGAAAGTCCTTCAAAATCTGAGATTAATCCAGCCCGTAATCCACAACCTTCAATGGTATATGAGCTCAGTAAACGGTTTATCTCAAATCAGGTGTTCATGAAACATCCCAGAGGGGCATTTTATTGCTAAGACTATTTTTATAGATTTTTTATAGCTTGTGAGATAATGTAGTTTGCAGTTACAGTCACATTAGCAAAATTACAGCTAAATTTTACAGGTAAATTGTCTTATTGTCCAAGGTGTAGCTATGTATGAAGCCACTTTCAAACCAATCAGCTTTCAGACCAACTTGAACCTACTGCAAAACCTGCGTAAATTCTAAAATTCCCACTTGCATGGATTTCTATTGAAACGACCGAACAACTGACGCCAAACAATGGTAAATGTGACCAAACTTAGATGTTTCTCCTAAAATTCCTGCAATTGATGACATACATGTATGGATATAGTGCTATAAAATTAACGTGGCTTGATTTGATCATTTGGTGTTAGGAGAATTGAAAATGTTTGAGTTCTTGAGATTTCTGAATTTTACTTTCAAAATCTGGTATGTCCTCAAATCTGAGCACAATTTCAGACATGCTTTGCTTTGTAAATTCTAGAGGAAATTACTGGCATCTTTTTTCTCAGAATACCAGAACTTTTTCTCAGAATATATTTTGCAATTTATCCTTTATTAATATTAGTTTAACCAAAAGTGAAAATTCTGTCATTAATTACTCACCCTTGTGTCGTTCCAAATTCGTAAGACCTTCATTCGTCTTCAGAATGCAAATTAAGATATTTAGCCAAACACAACAGAGCTTATTTATAAATATAAGTTTAAAGGTACCATAGCAATAACTTGTTTTTGGTGCCAGAAACCTTGACTACAAGTGGATTTATTATTTTATTTTTTTCAGGAAAGGAAAATACAAAAAAACAGCAACAAACTAACAAAGCAACCAATAGGAAAGCGTTACTCATTTCATATGCAAAGAGTTTAGCCGATCACAACAGAGCTTATTTACATACAAAAAGAATGAACTAAAATCCCACAAACCATCATCAAATGAAAAACATTGGAGAAATATAAAAGTTAATTGCAAAATATGTATATATATTGAAATATTTAAGTGTTTCGAGAGTATGCAAAGACTTGATTACATCATTTGTGATGCTTCATGGGAGTGGGCGGAGCTCATCGCTCGTTTGACGTGATTTGCTTGCTGCGACTCTCTGATTGGTGGAATTTTCTGTACAACATTGTGGGAAATGTAGTTTTTCACCAAGGATTCCACTGTTGAATATTATTATTTAAAACATAAGTTGAAATAATGCAAACTGATGGTTTCAGCAAAAGCACATACCATCGATTAACAACCTGGAAGCTCACAGTAGGTATTTCTGTAAAGGTATATAAGTTATTTCTAAAAATCCATTTCCCTGTGGAGAAAATTAATGGCACTTTTTGCTGTTGATAGTAATACTATGTGCAGAACTGCACTCTGAAAAAAGGCTGGGTTAAAAACAACCCAACTTGGGTTATTTGGCAACCCAGCGCTGCGTAAATATCGGACAGAACACATGCTGGGTTATTTTGACCCAGCTGGTTGGGTTAAATGTTTTTACCAAACACTCATGTCAACTGTTGTTTAAAAATTATTATATTGCTGGCTTAAAATGGACTGGAACTTATAAAAACACACACACACAGAAGTACTAGAGGCAACAGCAATAATCAAAAGATGAACATTTATTATTAAGCAAGAACACATGGACAAAATACAGGACAAACTGAATTGATCTGGGTGAATAAAGCATAGTTTACAATATTGCATACATTTAAATTTTAATAAGCATTTTAGACAAAAAAATTAACACAGTAACATTTAAAAGTAACATTTTATTTTTAGTTTATCCAGCCGTTCTCTGTAATCGCTTTTTACAAAAATAGCACTAATTCTTGTGCCGGTCTGTCAGAGCTGGTGAAGGGCTGCTGTTCGGCAGGTTAACTGCAAACTTCAGACCGTGGCCTTGCGTTTCACTCATAGCTGAAAGATGCCAAAAACTGCCTCCAAAGACTCCAAACTCCAGACTCCAAAAACTGCCCATAAACAAACAGTACTGACATTAGAGAACATATTTTAATATGAAATTAAATTAAACTCAGTAACGAATAAAATCCATTTAATTTATGCAAGGCAAAAGGCGTTTCCATCATACCAAGTGACCGCTGCTGACGCAGCTGACTGACATCACGTCCTTATGTTGTGTTGCATAAAGTAATACAGTAAAGACTTTATAAATTAAATAAAATGTATACAAACCTTTATTTCGCTGAAGAAGTGCACCAAATTAGCAGCACTGAGAACTTGGGCTACTTTAACACTGTTGCTGCGGGTTGTTTTTCATGTCCACGGGTTGAAGTGACCCCAAAAACATGATATTTATCCCCTGAAATGCAAACGTTACCAGGGGAACCCCACCAAAAAAACGTGTATTTTACCCTGCATAAAGCGTTTTTTATTTATTTTTTATTTTTTTAATGGGGTACCCTCTCTGAACACGATTGGGCTAGTTTTGGGTTACCTCTTACGGTAACTCAGCAGCTGGGTTGTTCCGTCAGAGACAGGCTCAACCCAGCGGTTAGGTAGGAAAAGAAATAACCCAGCGTTAAAAATGACTCAGCAACTTCGTTATATATATATACAATAAGATGACCCAACAAGTTAAACCCAGCATTTGAATTAAAAAAATCACCTAGCACATCTGTAAAAATATTAAAAACAACCTAATAAAATGAACAGCATTTGGGTAAAAAAAAATAAAAAATAAAAAAATAAGCCAGTATTTTTTAGAGTGTGTGATATTTACATGGTAGTCTCATATAATCAGTGTGTATAATCATGCAAGTGTCATGTATTTTAAATGCATTACTTGATAACTATAACCAGATTAAGTCAATATTCCAGTTTCTATAATCAGAATAACACAGCTTCCATATTCTTGTTTGAATCAGAATTTTGGCCCATGCAAACACCTTATTCAGAAAATCCACCATAAAAGATTATTATATAAATATATGCATGCCCAAACAATGACATTTTACTTCTGGAACTGGACTGTTGCACTCTATAGTAAAAAGTTGTTTTTTGCTGCAAGAAACCTTGACTACAAGTGGACTTTTTTCAGGAAAGCAAAATACAATATATTGCAGGATATCCCTGTTGAAAAAGCAACATTGGTTAGATATGTTTTGAAACATGACTACTGATTTGAGCTGGTTTAAGCTGATCCTTAGCTGGTCATGTGCTGGTCCTAAACTGGTCTTAAGCAACTAGCTCCTACTCAGAACCAGGGTAGCACCAGCTTAAACCAGCTCAAACAAGCAGCCATGCTTCAGAACATACCTAACCATCAAATGCTGTTTCCAACAGGGATGGTAGGGGATGGCTTTAAAATACAAAATATTCCAAGTCAAAACAGCACAATGCAGAATTAAATAATGCCCAAGTGTTCATCAAGGCCCTAGTGATCATTGAGGCCTGTCTGGGGCACCCCTTCCATTCTCACTTTGGTGGTTTCCTGTAACAGCTCTTGTATTCACGGAATGCACCATTATGAATGTTGTCGGGGTGAAGGGGGAGGGCTGCGGGACGAGCGCGCAGTGAACCGACACATTAGCGTGTGCGGCCTTGACTGACAGGGTGTGTATTTGAGCTGCGTGTCAAACACGGAAGAAGAGAGAGAGCGAGAGAGAAAAACAGACCAATGCAAATAGCAGCGCTCTGCCATGACCTCGAATGCCTGCCTGCATACAGATGCTTTGAATGAATCCTGAGTTTGTGTTCATATTCAAACCTTCCCAGCGTGAGGCCAGGTGCTCCTTAATGTCAGTGCAAGAGCGTGTATCGATCTCATGCTGTGCTCCGAAATGCACTCAAATCTGGTACATTTGGGTTACCAGCTCACAACATGTGGTCAATATCACGTTACATTTGTGTAAGGACACACGAGGCAATCTGTTTCTGATGTTTAGACATGCTTACTGTACCATGATAATCTTTGCCTTTGATGGTAATGCTATGAGCAGTACTATGATAGTCTCATATAATCAATGACTCCATTTACATGAACAGGAATAGTCTGATATTAATCAGAATTTGTTCATATTCTGATTATGCAAATGTCATGATTATGCAAACATCGTGTAAATGCATTTACTTGATCGCTATCCACCTTATTTTTTCCCATTTGTAAATTTGCGTCTGGCTTCTGGCGTCAACAGCTCATTTTGCTGCTTTATATTGCAAACTAGTGTGTGTTACCACATTATTTTAACGTTTTATCGTAATTATGAACATAGTGGTTTGTAGTGCAAACAGTTTTATCATTTACTGCACTTGTTATTCTGCTTGTTATTTTCTTATAGCAGCTAATGAACCAGAAGCCTCTCACATTCACAGAAAACCAACCCAGGCTCATGAAAATATGTGCCTTTAAATGCATTTCTGCAACAGCGTAAACATGTACCTTACTGCACGTTTTGTGTCAGTTTCAAAGTGAAATGTTCAGAGAGTGGTACTAAAACACACCTTCGATACGTGACCATGGCACATTTTTATTACATTGGTCCAGGCACCTATTGCTGGGTTTTTATTACGCCGCTTGAGGTACGTATTGCAGCTGTTCAGAATGAAAAAACCTGGGCAGTGTCGCTAAAGATTAACGCTCTATCATGTTGGAAATATCCCCTACACCAAACCCAACCCTAAAACTACCCATAGTGTTAACAAATGCAAAAAGTAATTAAAAAAACCACATTTGTTGATGCAGCCGTGCTATTTTAACTTTCTTATCCGGATTTGAAACTGGTTTGTCGAACTGTAGTTTCATAGGGTTCATACCAAAGCTCAGCAAACCTACTGAATTAGAAAAGTCATGCATATGAAGCTATATATGTGATGACAAAACTATTTTACGGTCATATCATAATATTCTACAAGTAATTGTGTGAAAATTAGGCTTTATTAAACAAAACACTGTACCTGTAAATCACACCTTGTGTGAAATAAAAGGAATAAAGGATTGCAGAGTTTTACTGCCCCTAGTGTTCATTTCTAACTGCAGTGATTTGTACATATAGGTACGTTTTTTCAGTTTTGCAGAAATGTATATAGAGGCACATATTTCCAGTGAGCTTAAGTAGCAGAAAACAGCTTACTTCCATGTTAAAAAATAAGGTGAATAACCAGATTAACCCAATATTCTGGTTTCTATAATCTGAATAACACAACTGGCATATTCCAGTTTTAATCAGGATTTTGGCCCATGCAAACACCATATACATAGCAACAACGTGATATAATGAAGCATATTCAGGAGGAGGATACTCAATGTTTTACCAACATTTTAAGGTGCGGTCACATTAGTGAAATTTAGCTTAAAAGAGTCATCGGATGCTAAGTTCACTTTTACATGTTGTTTGAACATTAATGTGTGTTGTCAGTGTATGTACAAATCTACCCTATAATGATAAAAATCCATGCAGTGGTTTTTAATTAATCTGTAAAAATAATATCCCCTTTTTCAAATCAAGCCATTCTCAGATGCCTGTTGTTGTGATGTCACACCCACAGAGGCCGCTCCCACGATAGTTGACTGACATGAGCGTCTTACCTCAGATCAGTTGTAACAGTCCGACCTCCATGTTTTGATGCCGGAGCAGGGATGTAAGTTAGACAAGAATATCTCCGATTGAGCGATTGAGGTGTTGTGTTGCTGGATGTAATAATGAACATAGTGGTCGTCATTTACTCCCGACATCTGAGCCACTGAAGATGCAGTAGATTACGTTTGTTTGTGAATGGAATGAGCCTCCCAATCTACATATATTCGTCTATGCACGCGCAAATCATTCGTGATCCAGCTTCACCTACAGCAGAAGTGAGTTTAAGGGTTTTTTTTATGAATCTTTGCGATCGCCTTTCCTAATAATGTGCTAGTTAGCAAGTTTAGCGGCTAAACACGACTAAATGAGCCTAAAGTAAACATGCTCGTCACTCCACAGAGAGAAGAGAGGGGCGGGGCGAGCAGAGCTCATTTGCATTTAAAGCAGCCTCGATCAGAATGGGTTGATTTTTGCAGAGCTGATTTTGGCAAGGTAAAAAGGGTGACTACTATTGAGAATTTTTAACCAAAGTATATTATAGACTTTCATTAAGACCCTAAAGAATCATATCAACTTGTGGAAAATGGGCATCCGATGACCCCTTTAAGATTTTGAGAGCGAAAAAGGTCAGTTGTAGTGTCATGATTTATGAACCAAGAAGCTTGCTGTTGGTCAACATTTAATTCTTTTTTTTTTCAGAATAAAGGCTTAGCCAGAATATAGAGCTAAATTGAAACCGCATGTAAACATGGTCACTGTAGTGCTCCATTGTAATTGACTGTGGCCGGTCTTGATAATCCATATTTTCACACACTACAGGGTGGCGAAGCATCATTTAGCCCTGCTAATTAATGCACCATTGTATTACACATAAAGAAAAGGGAGATTTACAGGTGATTTGCATTAATTAAATGGGAGATTATGTTCAAACAGAGACTTTGCTACAGGTTCTTAGATACACAGGTGCAAGTAATCTCAAAGTAAAAAAAATGTTCCTGGATATACATCCTTGGTGGTCTAGAAACAACCTTTATGGTTTGATTTTAGTGTTACAGGTTTAGATCTGTGGTATAGTGGCTGTGAATAGGATTTAACGCTTTTATGTAAATTGATTATTGAATAGGTGGAACCTTAACAGTCAGCACTGGATTTTTTTTTATTATTCAAACAAGAACAGGCAGTTTTTTAATAGCTACTTACATCATTTGCATACCTTTCTTGGTTGAATGAAAACTTTGGATTTGTTAGAAACATTTCTTCACTCACTTAACTTTTGCCTTAGTACTATATATTTAGCCAAGTTCATGGCTCATTTAGGCCTAGATATAGTGATAAACCTCTCGACTGAGGTTGTTTTAGGCCTGGTGGGAACACAGACCATTTGAAACCTGACATCTGTAGCAGCAGCGATTCATTACCATGATCTGGCTTGAAAAATGTACAGTGGGCATATTCACTGATGACATGATCACAATTTCCATTTGGCATTTGGCTACATTTGGATGGATAAATCTGTAAAGCTGTGCACTTAATGAAATTGTTATGTTGACTAGTTTCTGTTGATTTTAAACACAAAAACAGATTTAATTTGAGAAAAACTATCATCACATACGCAGATATAAACTTGAATATCTGTTTAATTTGAAGACATTATAGCAGAAATATGTTACTGTTTTATACAATTAATCATTATAATGCAATTTATTAAATTATTTTTAGGAATATATTTTTTTCATCCACGTTTTAATTTAAACAGTGAACATCTGTTGTGCAGCACACACAAAAAAAAAATGTAAAAATTTGATTGCATTTTAAAATCGTTAACGTATCATACTTTCATTTCATTACCATCTTCTCTGTTGATAATTTTTTATGAAATCATAAAAATAATAGACAATTAAATTAATTAAAAATGTTTTACAGCTAATAAAATTCAATTAATAAAAATTTAATCCAGAAAAAAATAAAACGGAAGAAAAAAAAATCTAAATAAATAAATACATTTTCACTGGACACGATTATTAAAATTGTACTAAATTACTGAAGTGCTAAAGTTTTATGAATTCAATTAATTAGACATTTTTTGATTTTATAAAATTTAATTATACCATTTAAATAAATAAATAAATAATAGGGCCCTATTGTTAAAATCTTATTAATTAAACTGTTTAGACATTTTTTATAGATAATATAATAAAACATAATAATTCAATAATTCAATAACCTGGAATAATTAAATATAATATAATAAAAATAAAATATAATAAAATAATATAATATAATATAATAAAAACTATAATAATAATTAAAATGGAATCCAGACCAATTATAAAACAGAATATATTTTTTAAAAAAATGTTATGAATTAAGTTCATTAGACCTTTTTTATTCAATTTAATACATTTTGATTATAAAATGTAAGTAAACCATTAAAATTAATTCAGACTCAAATAAAATAAAATAAAAACCACAGAATTTAGGGAAAAATAAAATCGAATTGTGAATGAAATGAAATAATAAATAAATAATCAATCACTGGGCCCTATTGTTAAAATCGTATGAATTAAACTAATTAGACATCCTTCCTAGCTAAAATCCAACTCATTAAAATGGAATCCAGAAAAATTAAAACAGAAAAAAATTAAAAAATCTGAAAAATAAATCATTTAATAGGACACTATTGTTAACATTGTAATAAATTATTCAAGTGTTAAAATTTAATGAGTTCAGTTCATTAGACCTTGATTTAACAAAATGTAATTAAACCATTAAAATGAATCCAGAAAAAATAAAATAAAATGAAAAACACAGAACTGCAAAAAAAAAAAAAAAAAGTGCCCTAGTTTATTGTCATTTTAGAGTTTAGGTATTAAGACTATGTTGCTTAGACAGAAATGTTGTTCCGGGACCAACAGAAGATCCGGAAACACATTCAACTTGGCAAAATCCCGTCGACCACAGGTGCGAAGCAGTGGGCACCATCATCTCGCTCTCGTTCCTCTCGCTGTCTCATCTTCTAATTGGTTGGTGGATCGCCTTGAGGGACGAGGGAAAAAAACGAGACAGGCACAAGTAGCGATCGCTTTGCACTAATGACATGCGTACGCCACCACCACCCGTGGACATGACTATCCAAATGACACACTGCCAAACTCCTACACAGCCAGCAGACGGCCTCACCGACGCTTTTTGGATTTCTGACCTAGTTTCTCCGAGCCCCAACCGACTGATGTGCCGCCCCTTTGAAATCTTGGCTGTCTTCCGATGTTATCTGAAAACACACCCACACCTGTAATTCAGCGGCCGCGGCAAACGCGGCTTTAATTAACCTGTCGGCAGATTTTCAGAAAGCGCGACGTGGGTGAATCCGGGTGGTGTTACGACAATGAGCAGATGTTGCAGCGTTTGATTCGAGGAATCATCAACCGCTCAAGCGAATTCGTCATTAGCATGCTGTGATGCCGCAGTTTTAGCACCCGTGACGTCTGATGTAGCGGTTCCTCTGAGAGCCCACAGCTTATTTCATCCACCCTGAAGCTTCAACAACACTTGCCAATCAAGTTTTAAATTATAACGCACGCAGGCTAATTTTGGGGACGTTTAGAAGCTGACAGAAATGTTGGAGTGTGAAGCAGGCTTGATTCCGGTCCTTCGGGAGATATTTCTCAAGATCAGCTCTTTACCCAAACTCTTTATCCAAATTCTCTCTCTCTTTTTTTTTTGGTGCTCTGATTACTCTTAGACATTACATGGAGTGATGGAATATAAGAGGATCCACAATAATAAAATTCTTTTATACCTTTTCTACCATTTTTAAATGAGTTTAAATTGACTGTTTTTATAGTTTGTGTTATTTTGATTATTCAGATTAAAGTAATCAATTGACTGTTTGCTTCAGAATTTTCACCTTAGTTCCCATGTGGGATTTATTTATTTATTTATTTATTAAGTATTATTCATGTATTTTTATAGTATGTAGAGATATTGTGCTTTACCTTTTATTTTTAGATTTTCAGTTTTAGTAATTTTATGTGCTTTCTCTTTTCTTATTTTTTTCTATGTGAGTTTTTTTTATTTCAATTTGTCATTTTAGTACTTTAATTAATAATTAGAAATAAATTTACATTAAAACACTAAAATGACTAAAACTGAAATAAAAAAAAAAACTTACATAGAAATATTTTAAACTAAAAGGCACATCAAATTACTATAAAAAATCCAGTAGTTGCTGAACATTATTTATTTATTCATTCATTCATTTTCAATTTTCTTCTATTTCTTTTATAAATTCATTTATTTTCACTTTTTTATTTTATTTATTTTGTTTTTATTTAATCTTAAGTATAGTCATTTATGTACTCATTTCTATTAGCTTTTGTTTAAAATATTTCTATAAAGCTGTGATTTAAGTTTATTTGTTTTAGTAATTTTAGTATTTATTAAAAAATGGTTGCCAATGCATTATTTGTAATTTCTTTAGGTGGAAGTTGTTTAATTTAATATTTAGATTTTATCTAAATTTACAATTTCATCGTTTTAGTTAACAATGTGTGTGTGTATATGTATGTGTAATATATTTACACATCTTATATATATATATATATATAATTTTTTTGAGTTAACTAACCTTTTGAACTTACTTTCAGCTTTGTCATAAAACGTAAAATTATATAATTTTTACTTACTGACTTTTACACAGTCACATTATTTATTTATTTTATTTTATTTTACTGTATTATTACTTTTTTTAATATTATTTTTAAATATTTCTATTTAGCTTTGATTTGATTTGAGTTTATTTATTTATTTATTTTCAAATTGAAGTTGTCTAATTTAATAATTAGATTTTATCTCAGCTTTTTTCAGTCACCAGAAACAACTGAATAGTTTTATTAAACAATAACATTATGTGTGATTGTGTAATATTTTGGCACGTCTTATGCACATCTCATAATTTTTTCAGAATTATTTTGAAGTAACCTTCAACTTTGTCATAAAAAGGTTAAATTATCTTTTTTTTTTCTTATTGACTTTTACACAGGGTCTATATTTTATTTTATTTTATTTTATTTTATCCAGAATGTTGGTTGGACCACATGAACAAAATCTGAAATTAATAAAATAAAATCTGAAATCCTTCCTCCAAAAATCAGCTCTCTCTCTGCTATGTGCATGAGTTTGTGCGATTCAGTGATTGTAGAATCATGTAAAATGCATGTAAAATTATTATGGCTCATTTGAACTACTTCAGATTTGCTATGTTAGATATTTCCTGCTCTTTACACCACACTGCCTAAAAAAAACCCATCAACCCAATTTTTTAGAGACACAGGTGCACAAAAACCTGCAATTTACAGTATCAAAAAATGCCGAACTCAGCATCACCTCTCACTCCACTTGTGGGCCGTCACCAAAAACCGCAGCACATGCGGCGAGAGTAATTTCACCAAGCACTTACACTCGTCCTCTCCTGCTTTGTAAGATTGGCTAAATTGGTGATACTGGCTTTAGCGACACTGTAACAGAAGCCCTCATTGTCATCGTTCAGCTGCTAAACCATTGTTGCATTCGCGTGTCACGGCTGTCCTCACTTAAGTGAACACTTCGCGCGTAAGAGCAGATGGCGTGGCTATTACATATCATCTTATTTACCGCTGTGAGACATGCGGACTCCCGTCAAGGCAAACAGAAACCACCACATGTGTGAATCTAGGCTGAGGTTGTTTCCCAACCCCTCCCACGTGTCCCAGTCTCACACTGTTCGGTCACAACGAAGGCAATAAATATGCACCAAGTTGGCGTTTCTGCAACATTTTAAAAGTGTAACTTCGTTCCAGTGATAAAATATTGACGTATGTTTCATGTGTTGTCGTTCCAGAGTGGTGAGTGGAAGGAGAGAGTCCTGCCTTCCCCCCTCCCTGCCCATTCCATCATCCGTAGAGCATCTTTCATGCGTCTCCCTGGGCCCGAATCCCACGTCAGGATGAACTGTGAGCAGGATTTTGGAGATGGAGGCATGAACGTCACTCTAACTCTCCGGCTGCTCATGCACGGCAAGGTAACCGCACACACTTACACTGCAAACAGTTCGTGTTTTCACTGCAAGATGACCCTGAGAGTAGCAGCTGATGTTCTGTCATTAATTACTCATCCTCATGTTGTTCCAAAATTGTAAGACCTTCGTTCATCTTGGAATACAAATTAACCCTTTCACTGGTGAGTGTAAAATATTCTCTCTGACCCCCCAGAGTGAGTTTTTTTTAGGCGACCGTTATTTTAGAACGTTCCCTATATTGTTTCCATGGCGACGCGTCATGATTGTCACGTGACACACCGCAGACACTATAAATGTATCGCTTTTAATTAGTTTTTCCCTTTTTTATTCAAAATATTCTCACACTTGTTTACCATATCTTCAACTATCTGATATTACGATTCATGAATACGTGTAAGTGAGTGTATTTCGCCGTTTTAAAACCTTTATAAATGATCTGGATCGTGATGTATAACATGAGATGGGCGCCGCCATGTTTGTTCGCGCTGTTCAGAGAGTCCTGTCAGCCGGATTTACAGCACGTAAATTCACCAGTTTCTCCAGAAATACATGCAAGTAAGTGGCTGGTGAACTGGGAAAGGAATTGCGTGAATTATATCGTTACTGTGTGTATCTGATATGAATCAAACACGTCGGCAAATTTTACTTGAATGGATTGTTATTGCTGCTTCCATAGACATCCGTGTGTATTTTACAAACTCTAAATGTATTGTTTTACTAGTACTTATGTGTATTTAAATGTCTGAAACCTAAAATGAACGTTATGTGGTTGAAAACACTGCATAATTGTGATTATATGACAAGCGCAGCGTGCGTTTCTCTCCAGCCAACGCGCGAAAATGCAGTTTGAATTCAGTTCAGTTTTGAACGTTCTAAATCCCATATGTGGGACCCTACCCAAAAGGTTAAGATTTTTTCATGAAATCTAAGAGCTTTCTGACCCTGCATAGACAGCAACACTACTACCACGTTCAAGGCCCAGAAAGGTTGTAAAGATGTCCTTGAAATTGTCCATGTGACCTCAGTGGTTCAACTGTAATTTTATGAAGCTGTAAGAATACTTTTTGTGTGCAAGGAGAACGAAAATAATGACTTTATTTGGCAATTTCTTCTCTTTCGTGCCAGTCTTTTACAATTCGTAACAATTGTAAGTTTTGGCAAATTGGTGGCCAATTTAACCCTTAAATGCATGACTATTTTGCCAATCACTATTACATATTCGGGTCTTTAGTGACCCGGACCTGTACATCCAGCATGGATGAATCTATAACTGCTGCAATAGCAAAAACTCTTGATATTTTAAGAACAATTACAGAAGAATAAAATAGAGCATATTTCGTTACCTTTTGAAACCTAGAAGGGTTCAATTTGAGAGCGCACTTCCCCAGTACATTCGGCATCTGCCTCATATTCACGATCTCAAACATATTTGCAAAACTATCGCTTTCAATGACTTCAAAATCGTTATTTTGATCGCTGTCAGTTTATTCACCACATCCACCATCAAATGACAGTGATATTTATAATTTATGTCATACAGTAATTGCTTTGCAGTAAAACCATTCAAACCAATTCAAATTTTGCTGATGATTTTCTTTTGTTTTATGCCTGTGATAATTACAAGTGAAACATCAGGTCATTATTGTCTATTAAACAGTGCCACCTCGAGGAATAAAGGTGAATTGCATGTATTGAGTCATAAGATATTTACATATTTTTGCATACAAAAAATATTTTATTACACTATTACACACCTCGGGTCTCTAGCGACCCTATACACTTTTTACAAAAACTCAGAAAACAGACTTCTTTTATATATATATATATATATATATATATATATATATTTTTTTTTTTTTTTTTCTTGTTTTATTGTTCATAATGAATAGATTAAGGAATACTAAAAAAGCTGATGAAAAATGAAGGAGGGAGAGGGTAGTAAATTACGTCCCGGGTCCCTAAAGACCCAAGGTATGCATTTAAGGGTTAAATGATTTTGTATAGGGATGCATGATATTGGATTTTTGCAGATATCCAATATGCCGATGTTTTTCAACTCATTTTGGCTGATAGCTGATGCTGATTTTTTTCCGTTTGTTAGGAAACAACACCAAGTCTCTCCTGTGTGGAAATTATAAGCAAATTATTTTTAATTTTGGTTAGTTTTTAACAAGAACGTATTTTTTAGAATTAAGGCGAGACACTGCAGGTGAATAGGGTAAAAAAAATAACTAGTCACTAGTCACACATAGTCATTTTTTGTATTACAAGTTTAAAAAAAAATTGGTTTTAATATGCAAATGAGGCATTATTTAATGAAATATGCACCAATTTGCATACATTTCTAGTACAAAAATCTAAACACTGGATGAAATCAATTTCAAAATTCAGTTTTAATTTTTTTTTTTTTTGACATATTAGAGGCACCTGTTTTTACAGAGGGAATTTTGGGTATCTCATTTTGTCACTCCATAATTCAGAAAAAAACTTAGAACACACAGATGGTTGGGTGGTTGTTGTATAAAAGCAAGTAAATTATTTATGAACAAATCCCTCTGTGAAAACCTTCAGGAGATAGACAGGAATACAAATGTAAAGTTTGGTGTGTTTTGTAAGTGTTTCTAAAGTGGAGATGTATGGCTCAGTGTAGGAGAAAAAACTCATTTTGAGAAAACAGCCTTTAAAAATATGTATTGTAATTGAAATAATATTGGCACAAATAGATAAAGTGCTATATAAAAAAAAAAAACACTTAACAGTGTCTTTTGGATTTTTTCTTTCCACTAGTCTGAAAAAACACTTTATGAAAAACCAAAAAGGCTTTGGCAGGTGCTTGAAAAAAAAAAAACAGCATTTTTCTGTTTCTGTTTTCTGTTTCCGCTTAAATAAACAATAATAGAGTTATTTTATAATGACAGTACATTGAAGCTTTGAAAACAACTATAAGTGAACTATACATCAAATCACTGAAAAATGCAGTGGTAACCTTAAATTTTCATTTTAAGATTTAACATCTGAATAGTTTATTTGCAAAAAACAGCATTAAACTTTAGTAATTAGAACTTTAGTAATTAGAATAACCATGTATGAATGCATATTTGTCATGTTGACTGAACTTATGGTGGTGGTGCTTAAGATATTGTTTGTAGTTTAGTGTTTCCATGAAAAAACTAAAAATAATACTGAAAAGATAACAAAACTACTATGAATTCTACTAATAACAATAACAATAGAAAATGCACTAAGGATTAATGAGCTGCTGGGTTCATGAATACTTTGTCTGTGTTTGCTCGAACTGATTTGCTAAAATCAAAACAGGGATGATAATAAGTGAGCGCCAGCCAATAAGATTGCCGTTTGTGCATTAGTTCCGCCTACTTCCGGAGAAACTGGCAGTTCTTAAAAGCTGAAGAATTCCAAAGGAACTCCGTTGTTTTGACAAGAAAATACAGCAAAGATTATGGTTTACTTGTAGCGTGTCAATTCTGCATGGTATATAAGACTCTCTTGCTCTGTATTTTTCTTTGCGTGTGTGTGAGACAAAGCGATGGTTAGTCGCATGCCTTCACACTAGAGTTTACGGTTCATCAAATACAGTTACGCTGCGCATCCATTCAGATGAAGTGAAATGTTATATTATATTATAATAACATTATAATAAATTATAGTAAATCCACATACAACGGCATTGTAACAGGGAAAACAGTAATTTGTTCAATTACTTGTTACTAAAAAAATACCGCCGTTTATTTATAACGCCGGTATTCCCATCGCTGATTGGAATGCACAATGAAAAATCATGACTGTTGAAAATTGTTAAAAATTTAGTTATCTGTTTTTGCAAATGAGCTCTTCATTTGTAGATGGTTTAAAGTGAAAGAGTTGTAAAAATTCTGAAAATCTTTTAGAGCTTTGTTTAAAAAATATAACATAGTACACATTAATTAATAAATCAATATTAGGGCTGTCAAACGACAAATCGCGATTAATCGCATACAAAATAAAAGTTTGAGTTTGCCTAATATATGTGTCTGTACTGTGTGTAATTATTATGTATATATAAATACAAACACATTCATGTATATATTTAAGAAATATTTACAAGTATATGTATTTATTATAATTTTTATATAATTGATATTATATATAAATAAAAATATTTTGTACATAAATATATACATTAATTTGTGTATATTTATATATAGATAATAATTACACACATACAAAAGCATATATTAGGCAAATTCAAACTTTTATTTTGTATGCGATTAATCGTGATTAATCATTTGACAGCCCTAATCAGTATATGTTATATATTTAATTTAAAGTGTCATGTTTGTGATTTTTTTTTTATTCATGTAAGCTATAGCTTCTAAATTCTGAAGGATGATGTCACGTACCACTTATTACCCTCTGACATCATGTACGAAAGTTTCTCGAAACGTTTTTAGCAAGGGTCTGTGTGTAATTTGCTAAAAGTGAAAGGCATCACTTAAGTCTTGAATGATCTCTGTGTTTATCCTCACTGAAAGATCAGATGACAATCTGTTGATGGAGATTTAAGGTAAATTGGCACATAAATCATATAAATGTGTCGGTTTATTAACGGTTCATTATGTTTTCATTGGTTTTTCATGACTGTTTTTAATGACTCATTCCTTTTTAGAGATATGCAAATGAGAAATATCAAAGAGTTCTAGGCATGTGGGTGGAAATCTGTCACTGGCAGCTGGCTGACAGTTTAACGAACATGTTGACACTGTAATGACATGGCAATGAAATCCACGACCATTTGTTTACTAGAACTTTAGAGAATTCAAGCAGATTCAAAACATTTAGAAGACTTAAAAGTCATTGAAGAATCTTGCTGGAAATTATCGTTTTTATGTGATATTTATCAAACTAAAGATATTTAATCAATCCAACTCAGTAATAAACAGCAATATTTACATACTGTACATGAGACAAACAAGAGATGACCCATTTTAGGTCTGCATCAAATTAAATTCACAAAAGAAGTTGTATATACATAGAAAGCATAGTAAGTGTCTATCATTCAGCGTAATGATCAATTTATGTAAAAATGAAACATCATACTTATTCTGACCTGCTGTATTTATTAAAATATGTAAATGAATAATAAGTGATCATACTAAATTTCATTGTATTTTAAATGATTAAAAACTTCTTTCTGACAAATTGGAAAACCCAGTGGTTTGAAGATTGTTAAAGATTGTTTTGAGGATACTGTGATCCTTAGACACTCTTTTAATAGTCT
This sequence comes from Labeo catla, assembly GCA_012976165.1. Lineage (NCBI taxonomy): Eukaryota > Metazoa > Chordata > Actinopteri > Cypriniformes > Cyprinidae > Labeo > Labeo catla. The sequence goes on from VONZ01000694.1 coordinate 348,863, forward strand.
TTTAATGTCATCTAATGATTCTTGTTCTAAATATGGCTGACAAGATGGTTTGTTATATGAACTGTTGTTACCCTGAATGACATTTTAGCGGGTGTCTTCTGTAAATCATGGTAAAAATGCATGACAGTCATTATTTTTGCTCACTCGCTCGCTCACTCACTCACTCACTCACTCACTCACTCACTTATTCACTCTCTCTTTCTCTCTCTCTCTCTCTCTCTCACTTTCTCATTCTCTCTTTCACTCTCTCTTTCTCTCTCTCTCTCTCTCTCACTCACTCACTCTCACTTGTAAATAAATAAATAAACAGGACACATTATAACATATGAGGGACAAAACAGTATTAACTGTTTTGATGATAAATAAACAAACAAACAGGACACGTTATAATGTATGAAAAACAGTATTACGTTTTGTTTTGATGCTTAAACAAACTAATAACTAACTAAATAAATAAACAAACAAACAAACAGGACACATTATAATTTATGATGGGCGGAACAGTATTAATCTTTGTTTTGATGCCAAATAAATAAACAAATAAATAAATAGATATATAAATAAACAAACAAACGGGACACAGATTTATGAGGGAAAAACAGTATTAAACTTCGTTTTGATGTTTAAACAAACAAACAAACAAACAATAAATACATCTAAATAATATAATATAAATAAATACATATAACTACATGCCTTTTTTTGCAAACACAACAATTTTATTTTGTGTTTTGTTTGTTTGTTTGTTTTTTGGAAAATCAATGGAAACTTCAGTGAAAATTCAAACAGTCTAATCAATATTTTGATCTGAACCATCAAAATATTGAAAAGAAGAAAATAAAACTGGACACATTATAATGTATGAGGGACAAAACAGTATTAAACTGTTTTGATAATAAATAAATAAATAAATAAATAAATACATACGTACATAAATAAATAAATAAACAAACAGGACACATTATTATGTATGAGGGAAAAATTGTATTAAACTTTGTTTTATGCTTAAACAAAGGGGTCATCAGATGCCCATTTTCCACAAGTTGATATGATTCTTTAGGGTCTTAATTAAAAGTTTATAATATACTTTGGTGAAAAATTCTTAATGGTTGTGTAAAACAACACCTTTTTTACCTTGCCAAAATCAGCTCTGCAAAATTCATCCTGTTCTGGTTAAGGTTGCTTTAAATGTTAATGAGCTCTGCTCGCCCCACCCTTCTCTTCTCTCTGTGGAGTGACGAGCCTGTTTATTTTAGCCGCATTTAGTCGCATTTAGCCGTGTTTAGCCGGGATTAGCCGCTAATCTTGCTAACTTTTAATAAATTAGGGTGTAGATATGTACATACACTGCCAACACACATTAATGTGCAAACAACATGTAAAAGTAAACTCTGTGTTGCATCCAAGTGCATCCGATGACCCCTTTAAACACACAAACGAGTAAATAACCAAATAAAAATTAATAAATGCACTACGCACACATGCGTCATTTTACTTTAGTGAACGTGTCGAAGACTGACATGGAAAAGAAGAAGTTGTTGAATCAATTGTTGAACCAAGTTGATAAATGTATTCTCACGACTTCATAACATTAGAGTTGAAACACTGATGTCACACTGACTTTTTTATCGATGTCCTTACTACCTGTCTGGGCCTTGAACGTGTCATTGCTGTCTATGGAGGGTCAGAAAGCTCTCAGATTTCATCAAAAATATCTAATCTGTGTTCCAAAGATAAACAAAGTTCTTACGGTTTTGGAACCACATCAAATCTCAATGGATAAAACCAAGTTTGGTTCTGAAATATTGTACTTTTTGGTCACATAAATCAAATGGGATATTTGTTTTGTGTTGACTTTAAACCCAAGATGGGATATTTAAACTGTACCGAGTGCTTCTGGAGCCTGTTGGGCCCTGATCTAATATGGTTCCACGTGATCCCAGAGTGCACAGATACTCCAGACCCAGCCTACCTCATCAAAACCCACAGACGGATAAGCGGGGAGTGAGCTCGGTAATCAATAAGCTGACATTTGCTTTGTTTCTCTTTTCGCAGGAGGTCGGCAGCATCATAGGCAAGGTGAGTGAATCTCTTTGTTCCTGTTGTCCCTGCTGTTGACTTATTAGATTTGGTGGATGCGTCTTGAGATTTTTGTCACTATTGGGTTTGTTTTTCCTCTGTATTAGATTGTTCCCACAATCTTTCTCACAGACCTTTAGGTTACAATCTAAAAGCCCAGATTAGAAATCTACAGAACGCATCACAAGACTTGATGTTTTCAGCAAATGGTTTGTTAAACGCGACAAGTTGCGCATCTTATGTATTAATGATCTGGATATATTACGCTGTTCAATTCTACAGCTAGCTCTGTTTATCCCTAGAGCGAGTGCAATTGTCTAAACATGGCACAATCTCTTGGAGAAGCCCGATGTAGATGTCACAATGATTAGTAAACAGTGTGTCAGCTACTGATGAGATGATTTTTGTGGGATTTTTTTCCAGCTTCGGTCAACTCCAGGTCCTGGAGCGACAAAACACATACACGCACAAATACACACAGTTGCTGGCATTTCCTTGGCTCCAAATAAATCTCTTGTGACACAAAGCTCTCTTCAGAACTGGCCTGCTAATAGGTCTCTGGGCCTTTGCCAGAGTTTGGCCTCAGGACAAGAGCCAGACGGACGGATACAGACCACTCTGAGCTCCACAGGGGTCTCTATTGCTGCAAATACGGCTTCTTGAAAGCACAGTTCACTCTTTTGTTTTGCATAGAAAGAATTGAAAAATAAATGAAGAATGTTGCAGTGTCCTACAAGTCAATCTTTAGAAGAAAATCAGATTAAAATGTTTAAACAACAAGTCAAGAACAAGCCTGGCTGCACTTCCTGAGATCCTTCGCAGGGATCTCATCGATCACTAAAAACAAAGCCTAGATGCAACAAGTAGTGCCGAAACATAATCAACTCAAATATGTTAACAACAATGTTCTTTCCCATTAAATTTGGTTAAAGCATCCAAACAAAAAATTAAGAACAAGTATAGTTGCACTTCCTGTTGCAGGGATCTCAGTGACCAATAAAAGCAAAGCATAGCTATAAAACATAATCAATGCAATTATGTGAACGCAAACATTCCTTGCTACGCAAACTTGATTTCATTTTTTGTTTTGGGTAAAACTTCCAAACAACAAATCAAGAACAAGTTTAGTTGCACTTCCTGTACCAGGAATCTCATCAACCAATAAGATAAAAAGTATTGTTGCGACAAGTAGTGCCGAAACATAATCAATGCAAATATGTGGATGCAAACTTGATTTCATATTTTATTCTGGTTACAACTTCCAAACAAAAAATCAAGAACAAGTTTAGTTCCACTTCCTGTTGCAGGGATCTCATCGACTAATAAAAACAAAGCATAGCTGCAACAAGTAGTGCCGAAACACTCAGCGCAAGTTTGCGAACGCAAACGTTCTTGCTACGCAAACTCAACTTTATATTTTATTCTGGTTACAACTTTCAAACAAAACAATAAGAACAAGTTTAGCTGCACTTCCTGTACCAGGAATCTCATCAACCAATAAAATAAAAAGTATAGTTGCGACAAGTAGTGCCGAAACATACTCGATGCAAGTATGTGAACGCAAACGTTCTTGCTGCGCAAACTCGATTTCATATTTTATTCTGGTTACAACTTTCAAACAAAAAAATTAAAAACAAGTTTAGTTGTACTTCCTGTTGCAGGGATCTCATCGACCAAAAAAAAGCGTGAAGCATAGCTGCAACAAGTAGTGCTGAAACACTCAGTGCAAGTATGTCAACGCAAACATTCCTTGCTATGCAAACTTGATTTCATATTTTGTTTGGGGTAAAACTTCCAAACAACAAATCAAGAACAAATTTAGTTGCACTTCCTGTACCAGGAATCTCATCAACTAATAAAAAAAACATAGTTGCGACAAATAGTGCCGAAACACTGAATGCAAGTATGTGAACGCAAATGTTCTTGCTACGCGAACTCGATTATATATTTTATTCTGGTTACAACTTCTAAACAAAAAATTAAGAACACGTTTAGTCGCACTTCCTGTTGCAGGGATCTCATCAACCAATAAAAACAAAGCATAGCTGTAACAAGTAGTGCCGAAACACTCAATGAAAGTATGTCAGCAAAGATGTTCCTCGTTGTGCAAAGACAATTTCATATTGCATTCTGGTTAAAGCATCCAAACAGCAAATCAAGAACAAGTTTAATTGCACTTCCTGTTCCAGGAATCTCATTGACCAATAAAAACAAAGCATAGCTGCAACAAGTAGTGCCGAAACACTCAATGCACTATGCAAATGCAACCGCTCCTCAAGACGCAAGTTTAGCTGCACTTCCTGTCACAGGGATCTCATCGACTAAAAACAAAACATAGCTAAACAAGTAAATTGAAACGCTCAACATGAGTATGTGAACACAATATTCCTCGCTACGCAAAGTCGCGAACTTTATTTCATATTGCATTCTGGTTAAAGCATCCAAACAGCAAATCAAGAACAAGTTTAATTGCACTTCCTGTTCCAGGAATCTCATTGACCAATAAAAACAAAGCATAGCTTCAACAAGTAGTGCCGAAACACTCAATGCAAGTATGTGAACATAAATATTCCCTGCTACGCAAAGTCGCAAAGTTTATTTCATATTGTGTTCTGATCAAAACATGTAAACAATAATCAAGAACAAGTTTAGCTGCACTTCCTGTCGCAGGGATCTCATCGACCACTAAAAACAAAGCATAGCTGTAACAAGTAGTGCCGAAACACTCAATGAAAGTATGTCAACAAAGATGTTCCTCGTTCCGCAATTTCGTATTGCATTGCATCATACTGCATACGATTTCGTATTGCATTCTGGTTAAAACATCCAAACAGCAAATCAAGAACAAGTTTAATTGCATTTCCTGTTCCAGGGATCTCACTGACCAATAAAAACAAAGCATAGCTGCAACAAGTAGTGCCAAAACACATTTATGCAAATGCAACCGTTCCTCACTACGCAAGCTTGATTTAATATTGTGTTCTGGTTAAAACATCCAAAAAACAAATCAAAATAAGCTTAGCTGCACTTCCTGTCGCAGGGATCTCATCGACCAATAAAAACAAAGCATAGCTTCAACAAGTAGTGCTGAACACAAGTATGTGAACACAAACATTTCTCGCTATGCAAAGTTGATTTCATATTGCGTTCTGGTTAAAACATCCAAACAGCAAATCAACAACAAGTTTAGTTGCACTTCCTGTTGCAGGGATCTCACTGACCAATAAAAACAAAGCATAGCTGCAACAAATAGTGCCAAAACACAATCTACGGAAGAATGTGAACGCAAAACGTAGCTGCAACAAGTCAAACACAATGCAAGTATGCAAATGCAAACTTTCCTTGCTACGAAAATTATTTAATATTGTTTTCGGATTAAAACATCGAAACAACAAATCAAGAATAAGCTTAGCAGCACTTCCTGTTGCATGGGTCTCATAAACCAATAAAAACAAAGCAGAGTTGCAACAAGTAGCCGAAGCAATCAATGCAAGTATGTGAATGCAAATGTTCCGTGCTGCGCAAACTTGATTTCATATTGTGTTCTGACACTTTTTGGAAGACGAAACAAAAAAAATGACTTTGAGTAGCTCAACACGTGCATTTCATGCATTGCCACAAGAGGCACTACAGCTCGCTTTTTTAATTTTTTACTACAGTAGGTTTTCGATTACAGATCAACTATCAGGACTTTGCAACTGTTTGCAGAGAATTTGTTATGTTTAACTAACTGAATCATAACATGTTGATAACTCTATCGCCCCCTTGAGTACTGGGGTTATGCACACGTTCAGTTTGCTGACCAGGCATTTAAATGCTTGTGTTGAGTATGTTTCTGGCTGTGCTTCCTAGTCCTGGCACTGTTCCTAAATCAAAGCGTAACATTGGCGTATCAAAAAGAAAAAGTTAAAAAGCCTTCATCTGTTTGATGCATTAATTTATGCCACAGTTAGACTTTTCATGGAGCTAATCTGAATTATTATGTTCTCTCACCAAGGACTGAAATCATATGCAGCTGTCCCAAGGCTTTTGGGTGATGATCACATAATGCTCAATCACGTTCCAGTATACGATCAGCTAAATGATAATTTTGACATCCCCTGTTGTCTTCTTTTTCCCTCTCTTGTTTCTTCTCTGAAGCATAGTAAATAAATGAAGGCCTGTGGTGTATAACTCCCCACTGTGAAATCAATAAAGCAAGGCTTGGTTTCGCAGACATAGATTAAACACAGTCCTAGACTAAATCTGCGCCGTTACCGGTGGTTCTCCATCACAAATCTCCACTGGAGATATTTGTGGGGGAGGGCTGCCTAGAGTCAATTACTATTCGTAATGTGTCTTCAGGAGAAAGGAATGAAGGTGAATTGTAAATTATAAGCAGTAAGAGAGCTTAGCCACAGTGGACAACGTTTAATTTAACGTGAATGAAAATGAGGCCTCGGAAGTGACGGAAGTAAAGGCGTTCAATGGGCCTCATGCATGAAAACACGAGCAGAATGAATTCATACAGCACCTTTATTCGTAAAATATTCTTGTTTAAATTGTTGCAGTGACTCGAAATTCTTCATTTTGTTTGTTGTTTGTTGTTTTTATGAATTTATTTTACCAAAAGAAAAAAAAGTATATATTAACATAGTTGAAATTATATTATAGGTTATAATAATAGATTTAATTTACTTTTTTTTTTTTTTTTTACAAAATTAATAGTAGTTGAGAAATTAATTACAGAAAATAGTTCTAGCAATTTTGAGGTATCATATTTTTTTATTGTTTGTTTGTCGAAAATTTGTACAATTCTGAATTTATTTGGCCAAATAAAAAAATAAATTAATTAATTAATTAAGTTAGATATTAATATAGCTGAAATGCTGTTATTAGTTGCAATAATACTTGTATTTTAGTAATTAATTATAATTAAGTAATTATTTTAAATTTTGGTAAATAGTTATAGTAATTTTGTGGTTTTATAATTTGTATAGTTTTTAGCAATTAATTATAGTTAAGTAATTAATTATAGTAAATAGTTTTAGTAATTTTGTATTTATTTATTTACTTATGAATGGTAAGCACAAACATTTTTTTGTAGTCGAAAATTTCTACAAAAGAAGAAGAAAAGGTAATATTTAGATATTAACTAGATATTAATAAATTAGACATTAATAGTAGTTGAAATGCTATTACAGGTTACAATAATAGTTTAAATGGACTTTTTTAATTAAATGAATTATAGTTAAGTCATTAATTTTTGAAAATAGTTGTAGTATTTATTTATTTATTTATTTACAGATGGTAAGCACAGAAACGTTTTTTTTTTTTTTTTTTTTTTTTGTAGTCAAAAATGTCTAACTTTCTTAATTTATTTGACCAAAAGAAGAAGAATCATTTAGATGTTAACTAGATATTAATAAATTAGGTATTAATATAAGTTAAACTGCTATTATAGGTTATATAGTTTGAATTAATTAATTAATTTTTGAAAATAGTTGTAGTAATTTTGTTTTTATTTATTTATTTGGTAGTCGAACATTTATAAATTTCAACATTTATTTGAAAACATTTGATGTTAACTACATATTAATAAAGTAGATATTAATAGTAGTTGAAATGCTATTATAGTTTATAATAATAGTTTGAATTAACTTTTTAATGAAATTAATTATAGTTAAGTAATTATTTTTTTAAAATAAGTAATTAATTATTTAATTATTTAAAATAAAAAAGTATTTGTATTTTTTGTCATTTAATTAATAAATTAATTAATTTTATTTTATTTCTAACAAATGGTATGTACAGAAACAATTTACATTTTATTATTGTATTGTTTGTTTGTTGTTTTTAATTTCATTTTTATTTATTTATTTATTTATTTATTTTTGGTAGTTGAAAATTTCTCCAATTTCGGAATTTATTTAACATAAATAAAATAAAACAAAATGAATTCATTAATAATTTTAATTTTTTTTAATTACAAATATTTAGCTTCAGGTAACATTTATTTATTTCAAATATTTAGCTTCAGGTTACATTTATTTATTTATTTATTTATTTAACTATAATATTCCAAAATGAATGAATGAAGTAATGAAGTAATGAATAACAAAAACCTTGTTTTTGTTCAGTTTCTTTTTGTGGTGCCAAAGAGTTGGTTAGGTGATATTTAGGCTATTTAATAAGCATCTGCAAACACTGCCACTATGTTTTAAAGAACTTTGTGGTATGAAATGTCATTGCCATTACGGCTAGATTTACGAGTAGGGGTGGTCTCGAAAACATCTCATCTGAAACGTCAATTTCGCTGATAAATTAAAACCACCCAAGCCTCGCTTCACCCTTGTTATGACACATCCAATCGTCCTTTTAGTCCATCTAAAGACAATGAAACGCCAGTCAGGCGTGCGAAAGCGGGTCTCGGGATCTGCAGTCATGACTATGCCGCACACGTTAGCTTCTTCTGTCGGAGATAGCGAGACACTATCTGAGGCTATCTAAGTGATTCATGGACTATTGATTCCCTAGTCAGTCCAATTGCAGGCCCTTCGATTGGAAAACCTGTTCCCCCGAGGCCTATCCATGCAGATGCCATATTGCTGTGTAGCGAAGCAGAATTGATATTAATTTGAGCGATCTGTTCAACTAGTCAAACTCACTTTATCCTCCGCTATAAGACAGTCAACACATCACGCAAACAAACGTGAGACAAAGGCAATAAGCTCTTTATGATCTTCTTTTTTCTCCCCTACAGAAAGGAGAGACGGTGAAGAGGATACGAGAGGAGGTAAGCTACATGCTACACATAGATGTTGTCCTTCTCAGCACGTAGAAGCGACAGTGTTCCTTTGAAGCTAGCGCGACGCTACACCACATGGATTTTTACACACAAATGTGGTTCAACGCTGGAAAAAAGACACTGGAGCGTCCCACATACGTCCTCAAAACAGTCGATGTCCGCACATTAAATGAAAGACTGCAGAAGACATGAATATTTAAATGAAGCCTTTCATCTCAAGGGCGCGTGACGCACACACGCGGCGAACTCTAATTCATTAGTTTGATATGAATGCGTTGGTATTTTCAAGGTAGTTGCTAATAACAATAGCTTCCGGATAGAGATTGAAGTGGGTTACCAAGGAGAAAAAACCCAGGGGTGGGTGAGCGTGTCCCTCTGAGAATAAAAAAAGCGTTGTTTGACACTGATGATCAGTGGAAATTGTCCTCGTCTCTTGTTCACTAGCTCGCCTCAACCTCTACCTATAATGGCTTTTGCTTCCTAACGACATAAAATGTCAAAAAGATTGTGTTTTCTTAACCTAATTAACGGTTTTGGGGGGTGGCAACTGTGAACGTGAGTCTGCGCATGAGGCATTCTCTATTGCATTAGTTGGGACACCACAGGGGTCAATCCTGGGCCCGATAAATGTCATAAACAGAAGAAATTGCTACTGGATGTTTTTCCTCTATGCTGTTCTGTGCTATTTTTAGCAGGAGGAGCTCATGTACTCACAGTGTCACACCAAATCCATATGACACTCTTGTGTGGAAAGCAAAATAGATATTTTGAAGGATGTTCATGCTGCTCTTTTCCACACGACAACACTGTAAAAAATAAAAAACACAATTTGTTGAGTCAGCTTAAAATAATTTTTTACCCTGCTGCCTTAAAATTTTAAGTTCAGTCAACTTGAAATGTTAAGTTGTATTAAGTAACAACTTAGATATTTGTGTTTGCTAAACTTAACAGATGGGTAAGTAACCCAGCTGCCTTTGGTTCAGCTCAAATATCTAAGTTGTCACTTAGTATAATTTAACATTTCAAGTTGAATAAACTTTTTTTGAGTTGACTGAACTTAAAATATTAGGGCAGCCAGGTTACAAATTATTTTAAGTTGACTCAACAAATTGTTTTTTACAGTGAAGTTACCAGAGACTGTGAAGCTCACAAATAAGCAAGGAAAAGGGCACTATAATCCAAATCATTTGAAGAAATAGGTTTGGAATGACGAAATGATGAGTTACGAAAAAGATGGAAACTGTAATTTTTTGGGGTAAAGTACTTTAAAAATATGCTATTTAAAGAAATGGGTTAGGGTTAGAGTAACCCACTTCTAGAATAAAAATTTCCTTTTTTTCACCCCCATGTCATGCCAGATGTTCATGTCTTTCTTTCTTCATTCGAAAAGAAATTAAGGTTTTTGAGGAAAACATTCCAGGATTTTTCTCCATATATTGATCCCAGATGCGATTGTAAACAATCCCAGCTGAGAAAGAAGGGTCTTATCTAGTGAAACGATCTGTTATTTTCATTAAAAAAATACAATTTATATACTTTTTAATCTCAAACGCTCGTCTTGCCTTTCTCTCCCTGAACTCTGTGTATTCTGACTCAAGACAGTTAGGGTATGTCGAAAAACTTCAATTGTATTTTCTCCCTCAACTTCAAAAATCATTTCAAAATCATCCTACATCGCTGCAGAAGTACTGATACAGTCTTTGCAAAGTGAACATGCAAAGAAGATCAAACACCCTTAACAAAAAAGGTAAAACAGCGATATAGGACGATTTTGAAGTTGAGGGAGAACATGAGATGGGAGTTGTTCGACATACCCTAACTGTCACGAACGGGAAAAAAACAGTCCGGGCAGAGTAAGACAAGACGAGCGTTTGGCATTAAAAAGTATATAAATTGTATTATTTTTATGAAAATAACAGATCGTTTCACTAGATAAGACCGTTCTTTCTCAGCTGGGATCGTTTACAACCACATTTGGGATTGTTTGAAGCCGCATTTAAGAAAAATGCAAAAAACATAATTTCTTTACGACTGAAGAAAGAAAGACATGAACATCTTGGATGACAAGGGGGTGAGTACATTATATGTGAATCTTTGTTTTGGAAGTGGACTTCTCCTTTAAAGTGCTCTACATGATCCCAGCTGAGGAATAAGGGTCTTATCTAGCGAAACGATTTTATTTATTTTCTAAAAAGATATACAGATTTATATACTTTTTAACTTCAAATGCTCATCTGCGATGCAGACTTCACGCCTTAAGTAATCACGTCGGAAAGGTCACAAGCTGTTAGTTGTACTTCGGTTCAAAATTTTCTTCTCCAACTTTAAAATCATCCGACGTTGTTTTAGCTTTTGTTTTTTTTTTGTAAAAGGTGTTTGACATTTTTTGAAGATTTGCTTTGTAAACACTGGGTTGGTACTTCCACCTACATCACGGTTCTTTTATTTATGTATGTATTTATTTATTTATTTAGTACATCAGTACATTTAACTAAATAAAAATGTGAAATGTTTTATTGACAGAGCTGATTTTTTTTTTTTTAATATTATGTTTCATTTATTTATTCATTCATTTATTGTGTTAGTTAGTACATCAGGTTAAAATAAATAAAAATGAGAAATTTTTTTCTTGACAATGAGCTGAAACAAAATACTTTTTAAAAATATGTAGTTTCATTTATTTATTTATTTATTTATTTATTTATGTATTCATAACTGAACATTATCAGATATAACATAACTGAAATGCTAGTAGGTTGTGAAAATAGTTTGATTTAACTTTAATTAACATAAAAAAGTTCTAGTAATTATAGTTATATTTTTTATTGATATAAAAAACAATGTTTTTAATATAATATATTATTATTATTATATTAAAATATTTTGTTTCATTGTCAAGAAAACATTTCTCATTGTTATTTATTTATTTAGTTATTTTTTATTTTATTTATTTAGTTATTTTTTGCTATAATAACCTAACATGATCAGTTCTGAATAATAAAACCAAAATATTTTCATCAGTAATTTTGTTATAAATGCATTTTCAACATTTCACTGGCCAAACAATCAGCACACAAGCACGCAACTGCACGACATATTTTAACAAACTATACTTCTGTTCTTCCACAGCCTTGTTTTTGTTCAGTTTTATTAGGCTATTTAATAAGCATCAGCAGACACTGCTACATGCATCCTAATTTGATGCTTTAAAGAACTTTGTGCCATGAAATTTAATTGCCATTACTGCTAGATTTACGAGACGGGTGGTCTCGAAAACATCTCTACTAGATAAGACCCTTATTCCTCGGCTGGGATCGTGTAGAGCCCTTTGAAGCTGTATTGAAACTGCAGTTTGGACCTTCAACTCGCTGATCCCCACTGAAGTCCATTATATGGAGAAAAATCCTAGAATGTTTTCCTCAGAAACTTAATTTCTTTCTGACTGAAGACAGAAAGACATGCATTTTATAAATAATAATAAAAACATATGAATTGTATAAAATATGCAAGTTATACTGTACAGTAGCTTCCATCCACCACTGACTAAACTTGCATGCATTGGTGCGTGATTGATAGAGAGATCAGTTTAAATGAAGCTGACAGTCTGAGCCCTGCAGGAGAATGAATCACGCAGCTCCGTCCAGATCTCTGCTGGAGACATCCACACATTTGGACAGGACACACACGATCCGCACACCTAACATAAGGCCTATGCGGGCGGAACTAGTTTCCCTGAGGAGTTCAGGTAAATTTGTGTTCCGCAGGCGTACGTTGTGATTTTAATCCCATCCGAATCGAACACGCCCGCGTTTCTCTCGCACAAACCCTGGTTAAAAAATACAGAACAAATTGCCTACTATTTTGTTCGAGCGTCCTCTGAGAAATCTAATCCTGTCTGGATAGGTAGGTCTTGTGGTGTATTATTTTTTCACAACGTTGAATACCGTAACTAAACGGAATTTTTGTTGCGGTGCCTTGTGCACCTTCATTATGGATTAAGGTGTTTTTGCCAACTTGCAGTTGCTGGTTCAAATACTGCTGGCATCCTACCTGATGTAGAAAATAAAATACATTTTTATTAATTTATGTGCTTAAAGATGCGCACAAACCTCCTGAATATTTCATTCCTGAGTTTAAAATACAATAAAAACAATGCCACAACTTTACCTATGCATTTGAGCAAAACTACCTGTACTACTAGAATAAATGCATGATGTTTGGTTTATTTACTCTGCTTTTTCTCGTTCTCATTATCAACCTCCCATTTATTTACTGTTCCATCCGTACAGAGCAGTGCACGTATCAATATCTCAGAAGGCTCGTGCCCGGAGAGAATCATCACCATCACTGGCGCTACAGAGTGTGTGTTTAGAGCCTTCACTATGATCACAATCAAACTGGAGGAGGTAAGTACAGGAAAACAACCGCTCTTGTATATACAGTTGATGTCAAAAGTATAATAAACCTTACAGAATCTGCAAAATATTAATTATTTTACCAAAACAAGAGGGAGCATATAAAATGCACGTTATTGTTTATTTAGTACTGACCTGTATAATATATTTCACAGATTCTTTGTACTTATAGCATTTTTGTGTATTTGAACCCTTTCCAACAATGACTGTATGATTTTGAGATCCATCTTTTCACACTGAGGACAACTGAAGGACTCATATGCAACTATTACAGAAGGTTCAAACGCTCACTGATGTTTCAAAAGGCATTATGAGCCGGGGTGTGAAAACTTTTGGAATTTAAAGATCGAGGTAAATTTTACTTATTTGGTCTTCTGGAAAACATGTAAGTATCTTCTGTAGCTTCTGAAGGGCAGTACTAAATGAAAAAAATATGATATTTAGGCAAAATAAGAAAAAAATTACTTATTTTCAATCTGATCAAAAGTTTTCACCCCGGTTCCTAATGCATTGTGTTTCCTTCTGGAGCATCAGTGAGCGTTTGAACCTTCTGTAATAGTTGCATATGAGTCCCTCAGTTGTTCCCAGTGTGAAAAGATGGATCTCAAAATCATACAGGCATTGTTGGAAAGGATTCAAATACATAAAAATGCTGAAAAACCAAAGAATTTGTGGGACCTGAAGGATTTTTCTGAAGAACAGCAGGCAGTTTAACTGTTCAGGACAAACAAGGGACCCATGAGCAGTTGTGTAAGGTAACAACACAATATTAAGAATCAAGTGTACGTAAACTTTTGAACGGGGTCATTTTTGTAAATTCAACTATGATTTTCTCTTGTGGACTGTATGTAAACATCCTTTATGTAAAATATCCTATTCAGGTTAGTACTAAATAAAAAGTAACATGCATTTTGTATGATCCCTCTCATTTTGTAAAATGATTAACATTTTGCAGATTCTGCAAGGTGTATGTAAACTTTTACGTCACATCATCAGCAGTCTGTGCTAGTAACGTCTGTCGAAAAATTAATGAATTCTGGTCAGTTTGCATTGATAAGTTGCCAGGATGAACGCTTCTGAAAGATACTGTACAGATCACCCATAAATGAAAATTTCCCTAAAATGTACTCATTCTCAGGCCAGCCAAGATGTAGATGAGTTTGTTTCTTCGTCAGATTTGGAGAAATGTAACATTATATCATTTACTCACCAACGGATCCTCTGCAGTGAATGGGTGCCATCAGAATGAGAGTCCAAACAGCTGATAAAAACATCACAATAATCCACAAGTAATCCACACTACTGTAGTCCATCAGTTAACATCTTGTGAAGTTAAAAACTATGTCTGTAAGAAACAATTCCATGATTAAGATGTTTTTAAGTTTTTCTTCTGGCCAAAATTCCTCTATCCATAATATTGCTTGTGAAACTTTATCTCTTCTGAATAAGGAGAGAAATATGCACCGTTTACAAGTAAAAACAGTTCAAAACTGTTCCAAACACCTATGATAGTGGATTTTGATGTGAGAGGGCAACAGAGAATGGACTTTTTTTTTTACGTGAGGGAGTGATATTATGGATTACGAACTGGTATTTTGGCCTGAAGTAATGATTTAAAATTAAAACATCTCCAATTATAGATTTGTTTTTTACAAACACCCAGCTTTTCACTTCACAAGATGTGAATTGATGGACTGGAGTGGTGTGGATTATTGTTATGTTTTTATCAGCGGTTTGGACTCTCATTCTGACGGCACCCATTCACTGAACAGGATCCACTGGTGAGCTGATGTAATGCTACATTTCTACAAATCTGTTCGTATGAACCAGCAAACTCATCTACATCTTGGATGGCTTGAGAGTGAAAACAATGGTTGGTAAACGATTTTTTCAGCAATTCTTTCAATTTCAGCAATTTTGACGAAGCAAAAAATGACATTTACTTATTTAAAAAGTTCCTAGTCTTATTGTACTTTTGTGACTCTGGACCACAAAATTGGGTTTATAGAACTTTTGAAAGCTGAATAAATAAGTTTTCCATTGATGTATGGTTTGTTAGGATATGACAATATTTGTCTGAGATACAACTATTTGAAAATTTGGAATCGGAGGGTGCAAAAAATCTAAATATTGAGAAAATCACCTTTAAATTTGTCCAAATGAAGTTCTTAGAAATGCATATTACCAATCAAAAATTACGTTTTGATACATTTATGGTAGGAAATTTACAAAGTATCTTTATGGAACATGGTCTTTACTTATATCCTAATGAATTTTGGCATAAAAGAAAAATATTGATCATTTTGACCCATACAGTGTATGTTTGGCTATTACGAATATACCCATGCTACTTAAGACTGGTTTTGTGGTCCAGGGTCACATATAGGGAAAAAAAAAATACAGACGAATAATTACTTAATGCTATTTAAACCTTTTTATATTTATCGCATCATCAGCTCTCTCCAAATAACTGACTTCTGCTGAAACTGAATGGTTTCCGGACAATTTGCGGCGATAAAGCTGTCAGGACGAACGCATGAACGCCCTTTAACTCTGCGTGTTTAGAATTTCAGACATGGTTTGTTAGAACAGCTGGATGAAAGAGTCGTGGGTAGTTTTCATATATCGTCCGCCGGTCTCATAGCAGCGGGGTGCCTATGTGTTGTAGGATAACCTCAGAAATATCATTTGAGCCCCTACGCATTATATTCCCTTGGTGATGCCAGTGAACGATTGCTGAAAGAGACATACAGCTCTTTGGAAAAAAATGTGCTAGACTTCCCAGATCATGATGGGACTTTCGAAGCCGATGTGTGCCATGTATTTCAAAAACTTTCTTGCCTGACAGCAACATTAACCAATGGCACGAGTCTGTATTTCCGAGAAATAGCATTCTAGCTACGTACTAAAAGTACACCAGACAGTACCAGTCGTTTATAGAAACATACATACGCACGCGTCCCACATCCGTATTTTTATTAATGGCATCAGTAGAGTTATATAACTGCCAGTCAATGAGGTGTGTCTGTCTGCCTGTAGCATGTCAGCTCTGCCCCCACCAAGTAATAATGAATCTTCTCACTCCTGCTAAATCCATTATGTATTTGATATCCTTTCATAGCAGGCAGGGTGCCATTCATTAAACATCTGTTAGGAATCTCCCTGTCCTTCGCACAAGCGCATTTCAGTACCCATAACGGAAGAGTCACCATAGAAACCCCTGAGGTGGCGGCGGGGTTCGTTTATGCTGAGCATATGATGAGCATTGCTGCTTGAATTTTACAAGGAGCTCTATTGAGGTCTGGCCCGGCTTTGATCCAGAATGTTTTCGCCTGCTCTTTCAGTCAGCTGAGAACATAGAGGACATCTAAAAGCCATGTTTCAGAGATTCACATGATATATGACAGAATAGACAAAGAATTTCAGAGCTTAGGGAGAAAGTCTAGACTAGAAAAGAGTCGTTTTTTATTTTTTTAAGATAAAAATAAGATAAAATGTCATGAGACACTAAGATACTAGATCCCATTCAGTAATAATTGTACATTCTGGCAGACAAAATAGAATTTAATATTAATTTTGCATTATAATTATATAATGTATGCTCTATATTATGT
The DNA here is from genome assembly GCA_012976165.1 of Labeo catla. Taxonomy (NCBI): domain Eukaryota; kingdom Metazoa; phylum Chordata; class Actinopteri; order Cypriniformes; family Cyprinidae; genus Labeo; species Labeo catla. The sequence goes on from VONZ01000694.1 coordinate 365,758, forward strand.
ATGTAAATGAATTATGTCTCTTACTGAAAAAACATGAAAAATTTACGTTATTTTAAAAAATCCACATCGTTGTATACATATTTTGGACTGGGGGGGCACCATTATTACGCTGGCATCAAATGGTTGCACTCTGTGAGCTACTGGTGCTACCTGTTGATATTTTTACCGCAACACAATTTGGAAAATAAAATACTGATACGATGACCACAGCTACTAAAAGAGCCTACAGGTGGCGATGGATATAAGCGTAAGCTTAAACCAAATGTCGTACCATCTATTTTTTTCCCCACAAGGAGTCTAAATGTCCCTGGATATCAAGTGAAATCAGCGCTGAGTAACCCATTTAGCGGCTGCAGCATCATGACAAGCATCGGCATGTTTACATCCTGCCAGGATGGCATCTAGCATTTCTTGTCTCTGCTGTTTGTAAGCTCTTTCAGTAGCTGTGGTCTACTAAAAGCCTCAAAGGCATCAGGGCTAAAGTGGAGAGAACAAAGACACGGGTCTTTAGGAAGTTTTATTCATCCACAGGCATTTTCCCAATCTTTTCTCTTCTTCGTATCGTTAAGAAAAGCAGTGAAGACTTACATTGCTTCTCTTGGTGCACTTCGACTAAAAAGTACAACCAAAAGCCGTGAAATGTAGCATTATATCAGTATTTTATTTTCCGAGTTGTGTATTTTAAACTGTGTTGTGGTAAAAATAGCAACATTTGACGTTGTCGAAATAATGGCGCCCCCCCATAGTCCAAAATATATATAAAAACAACATGGTTTGTTTAAAGGGAACCCTGGGTAATATGATATGTATGGCTTAATGTTACGTAAATGATGTCTTGTACTGAAATATATAGTAGAAAACACATAAAAGATTTACGTTATTTTAAAAATCTGCATTTTAATACATATATTTTAAACTATGTGGGGTGCCATTATAACATGAAATGATTGCGGTTGGTAAGCTACTGCTGCTACCTGTTGCTATTTTTACCGCAACACAACTAAAAAATCAAATACTGATACAATGACCATAGCTACTAAAATAGCCTACGGGTGGTGATGGATATAAGCGTAGGCTTAAACTAAATGCTGTAACATTTATTTTTCCCCACAAGGAGACTAAATGTCCCTGGATATCAAGTGAAATCGGCATTGAGGAACTCCTTTGGTGGCTGCAGCGTCATGACAAGCGCTGGCATGTTTACATCCTGCCAGGATGGCATCTAGCATTTCTTGTCTCTGCCTTTTTAAGCACTTTCAGTAGCTGTGGTCTACTAAAAGCCTCAAGGGGATCAGGGCTAAAGTGGAAAGTACAAAGACGCAGGTCTTTAGGAAGTTTTATTTGTCCACAGGTTTCTTTGTATCGGTAGGAAAAGCAGTGAAGACTTACATCGCTTCTCTTGTTGCACTTCGACTGAAAATTACAACCAAAAGCCGCACAATCTGGCATAGTATCAGTATTTTATTTTAATTGTTATTATGAGTTGTGTTGTGGTAAAAATAGCAACACTTGATGTTGTCAAAATAATGGCACCCCATAGTCCAAAATATATATAAAACAATGTGGATTTTTTAAATTACTTAAATCTTTTATTGGTTTTCTACTACATATTTCAGTAAGAAACTGCAATCAATTTCAGAATTTACAACGTTATCTCACGACCAATTCTTACATATTTTATGAGGTAGCTAATTTCAGTGATGGGTAGGTTTAGGGGCAGGGTTAGGTGTAGGTCATTCGTACAAATTCATATGTATTGTGCAACTCGTAAATATGTACGTTTATGCAAAAATCGTATGAATTTGTACGAATTTGCCACCTCGTAAAATATGTACGAATTGCTGTGAGATCAGTCTGGAAATTGCTAGTAAAATAATTACAAATTGTTCTTTATCGAAGATTATATTGTTATTGTTGATTTGTGGTACTAGAACAGCAGAAGGCACTTGAATGGCGCCAAACATTTCTTGCTTTGCATTAGAAATTGTTTTTGACTTCACCCGCATGCTGTCACCCCTGAGTTATTGTTGCATATGCTTTAGATCGCAGCTCTAAAACAGCTCCTTAGTTGCATCAGATCAAGAGCGCTTGCAAATTGTCATAAATTCTGAGCCAGGACCCCCTTACTCAACAGCTAATATGCAAATAAGACAGAGTCAATCTGCTGAGAGTAATATCTAAATTGATATTTTATTATCCAGGAAGGTTGTTAAATGAGACGAGAGGGATGAGGGGTAAAGACTTGTGCGAGGTCCTACATCAAGAATGAATCAGGGGAGTGGACATCCGTTAGTCACCGTTATTAAGACCGAGGCATATTAATATCACTCCTAATTCCGCCGAAAAAAGACTACAAAGGGCCACAAAGAGAACAGAAAGGAATAGAGAATACAATTTCAGTCAGACATTTGGATATTACTTTCCACAGCATCGGCAAGAAAAGATGCACGGTTTTCTTTTTTTCCACCTCCCCTTCAGTCTCTGGAGGATGCGGGGCGAGACATTGAAAGAGCACAACAACAGCGTCTCCAAACCCCTCGCGCTGATGGAAACACTAAACAGAGAAGAAAAAGACTCACTAGCTCTACTTTCCGAGACGCCACTCGAGGCGTCTTCATTCGGCTCACGTAGGTGAGGTCTGGGTTGATGGGCAGAGAGACAGCACACGCTATTTACATTTCAAACCCGGCAAGATTCCTGCTCCCACCTAATTGATTGCAGCATTGGTGGGCCACGATTCAGGCTGATATTTATTACCTGGTTTAATTAAAGAGAAAGCCTCTGAATCTGCACTGAGTGAATAATGGACGTTGAGGCTGATTTCTTGTAGTGGCAGGAATATGAGAGTGGAACACTAGTTGTCCTCCCGTACTTAAAGGGATAGTTTACCTCTAAGGATTATTTCACTCTAGAATTAAAATTGCCTGATAATTTACACACCCCTATCCAAGATCTTCATGTCTTTCTGTCCGTCTTCAGTCCCAAGGCAATGAAGGTTTTTGAGGAAATCATTCCAGGATTTTTCTCCATAAAGTGGGAGCCAACGGGTTGAAGTTTCAAATTGCAATGCAATGTTTCAATGCAGCTTCAAAGGGCTCTACATGATCCCAGGCAATGAATAAGGGTATTATCTAGTGAAACGTTCGTCGTTTTCTAAAAAAAATAAAAATGTATGTACTTTTTAACCACAAATGCTCATCATGCACTAGCTTGACTTCACATATTATGTAATCACGCTGAAAAAGTCAGTTGGTTCTTACTCCTGTTCAAAAAGGTAGTTTAGGGCAGTGGTTCCCAACCATGTTCCTGGAGGCCCCCCAACACTGCATGTTTTCCATGTCTCAGATCGTCAGCTCATTAGTAGAGACTCCAAGGAACGTGGCTGGGAACAACTGGTTTAGGGTGAAACACTCTCATTTCCTCCTCCTACCTCAAAGTCGTCCAACATCATAATGCAGGAAGTCAAACTAGTGCAAGGCAAGCACGTTTTTTTTAAGAAAATTACCAATCGTATTGCTAAATAAGACCTTATTCCTCAGCTGGGATTCTGTAGAGCCCTTTGAAGCTGCATTGAAACTGCAATTTGGACCTTCAACTTATTTATCCTCATTGAATCCCACTATATAGAGAACAATCCTGGAATGTTTTCCTTAAAAACCTTAGTTTATTTTCAACTGAAGAAAGAAAGACATGAACATCTTGGATGACAGCGGTGAGTAAATTATTTGGAATTCTTTTGGTTCTGTAAGTGAACAAATTCTTTAAGATTAATTCTGGATGATGTGTCATCATGCAAAACACAAAGGGAGAATCTCCAAAAGCTTAATTCAGCATAAAGAGATTCTTACAACTGGTTTTATTCAAACATTGAGGAAATTTCTGAAAGGCCAAGATGCGCTTTTTTATTAGCCTTCTGTTTTCGCACCTTGCGAATGCATGTCACATCTTGATAGAGACAAGTGCAGATGACAGGTGGGTAAATATCGTTTAATTTGGTCATAAAAATCAATGGGTGTCTTCGGCGGCGGTGCAACTGTGTTCAGTCAGCTGTAACCTTTTGTTAGCGGGGCACATCGATCTGCAAACTCTGAATAGGGAAATTGATTAAAGTGGCTTTGGTAAAGAACATTTCATCAGATTGCAATCAAAAGCCACGAAGGGTCACTGGTGCACAATGGCATTTTCAAACCTTGGAACAAAGAGCGTACGTTAACGATCTTTGTGAATTATGAGGGCATCCTTCAAAAGGGGAATCACCAGAATAACACCTTAAATCTTGTTGAACAATGCCGTCGCTTGTTTACATCCAAGTCTAAATCAGGTAACAAATATCCGGTGCACGTTTACAGGAGAATATGGGATATTGCCACCACCCATTTTGGTTTGGAAAGGCTAGAGCTGCACCTTGTTTTGATCCCTTCTAGAAAATCCAGGATAAGCTGGTGGAAGTAGTCTTGGTAGGGCCAGTTCCCTCAGGGAGTAACCTTGGGTTCAGTCGCTTGGTCAAGGTTACAATGGGGAGGGTCAATCCTAAAACTTTCTAGTTAACAGACCAGATCTTTAAGCATGCTTCCAAACCACTCTGAATCAAAATTCTTACTCTTTTGAAAGTTTCCATAAATGTCCCAGCACAACTTTCAGTTAACACGTCATCCATTCTATCTTTGGCCCTCAAGGACTTGGCTGCTCTTGTGGCGAACGGCACAGTCACCAGTAAGCCTCCAGTCACGCTGCGGCTGGTCATCCCGGCCAGCCAGTGCGGTTCCCTCATAGGCAAGGGCGGCTCCAAAATCAAAGAGATCAGAGAGGTGAGTACTTTTCCATATCCCCATATCTTTCTTTCCTCCTCTCCAGGACGTCCATGTTAGGACTGCTTGCTCTGTTGCATATTTCATGGCTTTGGATGCCAGTAAAAGCCCATTTATTTTACATTTATGGTCTCTGGGCTGTCTTGATGGTATGAGGTAATGGTGAATGGTCTGTCATGCTAAATTTGGAGTGTTCTGTAATGCACTTGCAGGGGGTGTGGGGAAGGGGAAGGTTGTTGGAGTTGGGGGAATATCAAGTGCTTTAACCTAATCAAAGCAAGAAAATAAGTTTTGAAACAGGGTGTGTTTGGTGGGTTGTTGCAGACTTTCAAGTTAGCAGAACCAAGTAAACACAGTGCATTTCAATGTCTTAGCCCAACCCTTTTGCTTCAGGGGATTTGGTTAAGCAGCTCTTGGGTTCAAGGGTTTTTCCACCGTGGTTTTGATTTTAATGTACGTATATTTGGTGGTTTTAACCTAGGAATGCTTTAGGGACTTAATTGCTAGAAGTTATAAATCTGATGAACTGTTTGGAGACATCTTCAAAGAGAAAGATCTAACTGCAGTAAAGTTAAAGGGATAGTTCACCACAAAATGAAAATTATGTCATTAATTACTCACCCTCGTGTCGTTCCAAACCCCTAAGACCTTTCCAAGAGTTTTCTGACCCTGCATAGACAGCAACGCAACTACCAAAAAAGGTAGTAAGGACATTACGAAAATAGTCCACTTGACATCAGTGGTTCAACCGTAATGTTATGAAACTACGAGAATACTTTTTAAAAATAACAACTTTATTCAACAATTTTTTCTCTTCCACACTTTCATAACAGTACCACGATGGATACCCTTTCTGGGCATTGAACTAGTAGTTGTGTTGCTGTCTATGCAGGCTCAGAAAGCTCTCAGATTTCATCAAAAATATTGTAATTTGTGTTCTGAAGATAAAAGAAGGTCTTATGGGTTTGGAAGAACATGATGGAGTAATTAATGACAGAGTTTTCCTTTGTGGGTTAACTATCCCGTTAAAGGAGAAGTCCATTTCCAGAACAACAATTTACAGATAATTTACTCACCCCCTTGTCATCCAAGATGTTCATGTCTTTCTTTCTTCAGCCGTAAAGAAATTATGTTTTTTGAAGAAAGCATTTTAGGATTTTTCTCCATATAATGGACTGATATGGTGCCCCGAGTTTGAACTTCCAAAATGCAGTTTAAATGTGGCTTCAAATGATCCCAAACATGGTTATAAACGATCCCAGCCGAGGAAGTCTTATCTAGCGAAACGATCTGTTATTTTCATAAGAATAATACAATTTATATACTTTTTAATGTCAAACGCTCGTCTTGTCTTGCTCTTCCCGACCTCAGTTTTCTCCCGGTTCATCATGTTCTCCCTCAACTTCAAAATCATCCTATATCGCTGTTTTACCTTTTTTGTTAAGGGTGTTTGATCTTCTTTGCATGTTCACTTTGCAAAGACTGGGTCGGAACTTCTGCAGCGATGTAGGATGATTTCGAAATGATTTTTGAAGTTGAGGGAGAAAATACAATCTGAGTTTTTCGACATACCCTAACTGTCTTGAGTCAGAATACACAGAGTTCAGGGAGAGCAAGACAAGACAAGCATTTGACAATAAAAAGTATTTAAATTGTACTTAATGAAAATAACTGATCTTTTTGCTTGATAAGACCCTTCTTTCTCAGCTGGGATCGTTTACAACCGCATGTGGGATCGTTTGAAGCTGCATTTAAACCTCATTTTGGAAGTTCAAACTTGGGGCACCATATCAGTCCATTATATGGAGAAAAATCCTGAAATGTTTTCCTCAAAAAACACCATTTCTTCACAACTGAAGAAATAAAGACATGAACATCTTGGATGACAAGGGAGTGAGTACATTATCTGTAAATTGTTGTTCTGGAAGTGGACTTCTCCTGTAAGGTTTGGGTTAGTCCTCAGGGTTGTTCTTGGAGGACCAACAACTTACCAAACTCCAACCCTAAATAAAGACACCTCAACTTTAACATGCTATTCAAGGCCTAACCTGTCAGACAGTGTGGGAGCTAAACTCTGCATGAAGCTGGCTCTCCAGAAGCAGGATTAGTCAGACCTGACCTAGGTAAAACAGTGTACTAATGATCTGTTCTTCCATCGTGTGGCAGAAAACAGGGGCTCAGGTACAGGTGGCGGGAGATCTGCTGCCTAACTCCACAGAGAGAGGCGTGACGATATCTGGCAGTCAGGACGCCATCATCCAGTGTGTCAAGCTCATCTGCACTGTAATACTGGAGGTAATTTGACTCCGAGCAAATCCATTTGGCTTCATTAACACAAGGTTTTTATGCATGCGCTGGCCTTGAAAAACTGCTGGATGACTATTGTGTGATAGTCCTAATCTGGTAGACTTCAAAAGCTTCTGTGCTTCAGAGGTTTTGAGTTTTAGCGTTTATAAATGGAAATGATACATTTCTGGAGCCTAAACAGATATTTTTATTGCTTTTTGCAACTGTCAGATACTTTTCCCAAAGATACTTGATCTAACTAACTGCATGTTAAAAATCATTACTGTAATGATTAGTGAATGTGGTCTCTCAGCTCTCCCAAAGCATGAAATGCATTTCCTCTCAAATGGTTTTCTCTGCACATAAATGCTTCAGAAAACGAACTTTTTTTGTTCTGAATGCATACTGCTCGTTCTGTTTAATTTTTAAAGGACCAGATGAGGGGCAGATTGTTGATGGCTACACTGCCCAATTTAGGATTTTTCGGTTGTCTGCCTGCTCCAGGATGCAGATTATGCAAAGTCACCCAATGAATATTTAAAACAATTCTTTTTTGTTTGGTTGAGCAATTGTGGGGGTTGCGCTTCAGTGGGTTTTCATCACTTTGGCCTTATCCTGACCTCTTAATCAAATTACTGCATATAAGCACGTACAGTCATTTGTCGGTGAACTTTCATAAAAGATGTCCTTCAGGCCCAAATGACACCTTGTGTTGGGCTAACAGGCCAAGAGTGATTTTCAAATCATTTTGTAAATGCACTTTATTCCTTTTCGAAGTTAAAACAAAGGTTTGAACAACAGTGCAATGATGCTACTCAAAAAAAAATAAAAAATACTCAGGCGTTACAAGTTTTCCATCTGAGGATGGAATCATGAGCAAGCATTAATGGCATTCTGAAATAATTTGGCCAGATGACTTCCTGTGAGAGGATAATGGTATGCTTTTAAGCGATCCAATGAAAAGCCAATCGATAAATGTTGCATTTGTGCGCCATGTCAGCATTTCCAGTCATTAAGATAATATGACCAAATGACTTTGCAGATGCCTTAGGTAAGAGCAACCTTGATTTGTTCCAAGACGCTTTAGCGTCGTTGCCGAATGAGCCGAGAATGATAGTCAAAGTTTAATACTGAGGGTGAATCCGTAAAGTTCTGGGTTTGAAATTAATAATTGCTGTTTTATGTTTGCAGTCTCCTCCAAAGGGTGCTACAATTCCGTACCGCCCCACTCCAGCTCCAGGCGCGGTGCTCCTCGCTGGAAATCAGGTAAAAATGCACATCAAATTGGCAAAACGCAGTTCTTTTATCAGTGATACAAAGCGTCCCACTTCCTTATAAAATTCACAACACTTAAAGGTGCACTACAAATGAACAAAAAATAATTTTTGAAAAAGTACATCATCAAATTGGTGTTTGAAACTGTCTCTTGTCCTTACCCGAATTCCTAACAGATCATCTAATAATACTAACCTATAATTTGAGCTGTCGAGTTGGACTTTGCGGGAATTGTCAGTTTTGTGTGGTCATGTCCATATGTTGTAACTTATTTGAAGAGTTTGGTTCCAAAACGTGATAAACAAAGTTCCTGCCAAAATCAGTATTGTATCTGGTCGGTTTTGAAAAGTCAATTTTTATTTTAACGCAAAATGCGATATCCACCGTGTTATTCTGTTTTCTCCCTATCTTTTCAAACAACGACAAACGCCAGTCTCCCTTCTCTGCAGAATGTGATACATCCGCTCAACCAATCACAGCGCAGCATTCCATGGACTGTAAACAGTAAAGGCAGTGCTTTGAATACACCACGCATCCTAGTTTTCCTCATCTACTTTGTACTTTGTGATCAACATACAAACAAACAAACAAACAAAAAATTTGATGGCATTGATGATCCTGTGGTGGGGAAGAAACATAAGCCATCAAAATCGAATCATTTACGTGAGGAGATTAAGAAGATGAGGCGCTTTATTGCATATGCATGATTTATTGCATTGTAAAAAAAAAAAGGTGTCTCGGACAGGGCTCTGCGACTGACCCGATCAGCATATTTGTGTTTCTGCTGAGAGGGTCTTCAAAGGTTTCTATGCATTTTTGCAATGTTGAGTAATGTATCACAGACGTATCTGATGAATCCATTAATAAAGTGTAGACAGAGTGTAAATAAGAGATAAATAGGAGAGTCATTGCGCAGTGTAGAGAGCTTTGTTGATTAAAATGCAACTTTATGAGATTGCGATAAACTAAGATGAGTGACAGCTTTTAATGATTTTTAAGGGAGTTTGTAAATGAGATATTGATTTAATACATCAGTTAAATAAACAAGAAGATTATATATTAAGTGACTTGCATTGTCTGACTATAACACTATTACCTGATTTTGTCATCAAAAATAGTCACAACTGAGCCGCTTCGTATCTCCATTCAAACACAGCGTTTCGTTTATGAATGAAAGTACGTTTTTAAACAAATCCAGTGAGTCAATGATTCAATTTCTTATTCATAAAGTCACTTGCTTTATTCCTGGATGAATCAGCTGTTCAAACGAATCAAATGAATGATTCGGTAATTAAATCAATGACTTGCCGCCACCTTCTAGCAGTTTAGCTTAATTTTTAAAGTATTTTTATAGTTTCTTAAATGATTAAGTGATTCAGTACTTAAATGATTAAAATATAATATTTCTGTATTCAAAATTTTATATTTAAAACATTCATCTCAACATGAATTTATGAATTTGATTGCACGCATGCCACCTCTGAGCCTCATTAAACATGAAAATACACCTACAAGCCACTTTTGTGTTCTTCTGCGCCACCTCTGTAGTACAAATTAATTTTGTTAACACTGATTTCATTTGATTGGTAACTTGTTCTTATTCTGTTGTTTTAATTAGAAATTTTAGAAAGCTTATTTGGCATAAAAGATGACATATTTTTAATAAAGTTAGAAAAATGCCATTACAAAGGTAAAAACAAAATTCCCCTTTAATTCAATTTAAGGAGTCAAATATCACCTCATAATAGGAAGGCTAATTTTTGATCAGATTTTTGGATTGATGATGTCTCCTAAATTTTGACTGTGCTCCTAATTTTTTAAAGTTAGAAAAAAAAAGAAAAATAAGTGAAGAGACCTGATGGATTTATTGCATTTGGGGAAATAAAGAATCAGTTTTTAGAATGAATCTTTGAAAATCAAAATCTGGATTAGAATTTTTATATCTTGCCACTTTCTTGGTAAAGAAAACACATTTTTACTCAAAATGGATTTATAGCGTTTTGGAACCAAACTCTTCATTTATTTTAAAACTATTGATTTCAATGAGTCAACACACCTCTGCAAGTAACTTGAAGTTTTAAGATTCAACCACTTGAAGACAAAATATCCCATAGTGCACCTTTATTTAAAGGGATAGTTCACCCAAAAATGATAATTCTGTCATTAATTACTCACCCTCATGTAGTTCCAAACCTGTATGATTTTCGTTCATCTTCAGAACACAAATTGAGATATTTTCGATAAAATCCAAGAGCTTTTCGACCTTGCGTAGACGGCAACACAACTACCACTTTCAAGGCCCAGAAAGCTGGTAAGGACATCATTAAAATAGTCGTTATTTTTTGTTTTCTTTGCTCACAAAAAGTGTTCTCATAGTTTCATAAAATTAAGGTTAAAACGCTGATGTCACATGGACTATTTTTGCAATGTTCTTACTACCTTTTGTTCCTTAAACGTGGTAGTTGCGTTGCTGTCTATTCAGCGTCAGAAAACTCTTGGATTTCATCCAAAATATTTTAATTTGTGTTCCGAAGATGATCAAAGGTCTTACAGGTTTGGAACAACATGTACGTGAGTAATTAATGACAGAATTTTCACTTTTGAGTGAACTATCCCTAAGTGTTAAAGGAATAGTTTACTCAAAAAAAAAATGTAGTTTTAAACCTGGATCCTGGCCACTCTTTTTAAAGCAATGAAAGTGAATGAGTTGTTATATGACAATATGGCAAAACAATCACAAAAGTGGTCCACAAATAGTCTATTATATTCCAAGTCAAATAATGACAGATTTTCATTTTCGGGTGAACTATTCCTTCAAGGCCTTGTTCACACTGCACACAAATCTGATTTGTTTTTCAAATCCTGTCTTCAGGACTGGCTGTCCAAAGTGACATTTTGCAAGGGATGAAATTGGAATCCATTTGTTCAGACAGTATAGTCAATGTCTCGTACAGCTACATTGATTGTGACAGTCATGACGTAGGTGTCATCACGATGCCAAGAGCGTTGTTTCTTTTACAGCTTAAATTAGCACGTTGTCATTGTGGATGTCTATTATGGCTTCTCACCATGGTACTAAACTTACAGGGATTACAGTATTGAACTGTAAGTATTTAATGTAGTTAAACCAGGTTTGGATTTTTTTGCAGATCAGTCTAGAAGAAAAACAAAAGCCTGTGTGAACAAGGTTTAATTGTCTCAAATATAAGCAGTTAGTCCTGGGATCAAGCAGATCCAGTTAACATTGTCAAAAACTCAAACCCCACCTGTATGGTGCGTGCACTGAAAATGCTTAATATTCAGTTGACTTAATATAGTAGTGTTTCATAAAACGCCACACAGCTGACAGCATGCTGCCTCTGTTTCCTTTAATAAAATGAGTCCAGTAGTGAAGGGTAGTGGACAGTCTGTGTTTACTAAATATTTCTTGTTTGTTTAGTGTTCTCATTTATGCCATGGCCTGAAATCATGTATACAAGTATTGCAAACATGTATAAACACATCCAAGGCTAAGTTCTATTTATTAGGTTAAACTCTTATAAATCTGTCATGCAGCTAATATCATCCCAGATAGCACATGCACGTCTGCAAGATGTCTGTTAAAGATCTCTTGATCTGGAAAGCATCTGCTGTGTACAAAGATCTGGCAGACGTCTGTAAGATGTCAGTTTTACATACATTCTAAATCATAAACATCTTAAAGACATCCAATAGACTTCTATTTGACATCTGATAGGAGACGTCCAATAGATGTATTGATACTTACCCTGACAGCACATGTACATCTTGGAGACGTCTATTTGACATCTGCATTTACATCTGCAAGACGCAATTTGCCATTCTGCAAAATGTACACATACGTCTGAAAGATGTCTGTTAAAGATCTTTTGATCTGGAAAGCATCTGCTGCGTACAAACATCTGACAGACGTCTGTAAGATGTCAGTTTTACATACATTCTAAATCATAAACATCTTAAAGACATCTAATAGACGTCTATTCGACATCTGATAGGAAACGTCCAATAGACGTATTGATACTTACCCTGATAGCACACGTACATCTCAGAGACGTCTATTTGACGTCTGCATTCACATCTGCAAAAAGTCTATTGGACGTTTCCTATCAGATGTCAAATAGACGTCTGTTAGATGTCTTTAAGATGTTTATGACTTAGAATGTATGTAAAACTGACATCTTACAGATGTCTGCCAGACGTTTGTACTGAGCAGATGCTTTCCAGATCAAGAGATCTTTAACAGACATCTTGCAGACGTATGTGTGCTGTCTGGGTACAGCCTCAATAGACCTTATTCAGTGAGAATGGCATGTTTAATTTGACGCAAAAGAAAATGAGACTCCGAGATAAATGTATAATCAAAACCTGAAACACAGTTTCCCAGTTTTGTTGGAAGATATATTTTCAGCGACTAAATACGTAAAACCATTCTTACTTAAGTTGTCAGATTTAATGGCTTTTGAATAAACTGTGCTTTCATCCTTCATAGCCTTGTTGTCGTCGCCATCAAATGAAGTATGCCATCTACCCTGACTAAGGTCTATTGTTTCGCTCTTTAATCTATTGTTTGCGCCGTTACTCACTTAACATAATTCTCTAACACGTCTCCAGAAGAGAGTAGAGAGGCCGTTATGTTTATTCATGTTGACACGGCTATTCATTATCAACACTCCTATGCATGAATAACAGTAGCATTAAGATCAATCAGGCTCATGAATATTCCTCACCATTAAAAGTGTTGTGAAGTCATTCGCCAATGGTGTAATTAATCAGAGTGGCAGAAAGTTTGACGCGCGCACTTACGATACATCGTCTGTTTGATATATTCACCTGTCTGTCATGATGAGTAAGATAAATGTCTGATAATTCAATTAATGTTCATTGCTTCATCTTTTTGTTTTTTCATTAACGCTTTTCTGTCTGTATTCAAATCACGCCTAATGGTAATGACAGCAGTAACAGGAAAATTGACATGCGAGATATGCATATTCGTAAGACTAATGACATGCGAATGAAGCCTTGGTTTGTGTCTCTGTCCCCTATTTGCCTTTTTAAGGTTTTCGAAACATCAGAGTTTGCGTCTCACCCGCTTTTCTCAGTGGCTCAGGGAGGGCTGGATCTGCAACAAGTGAGTATCATTTGTCCATGACGGATAATATAGGGAGCCATGCTTCCCACTCTTTCTTTATTTGCCTCTTTCGCCCCTGCATGGAGATGGGAATTCTGTTCCCCTCTGTCATTCCTCTTGCCGCATGTTGCAGCCAGTGTCCTCCCCACTTGAGCAAGGGAGTGAGACTATACAGCAATTACTGTTTTTAGACATGAGATTGTTTTTCCACTTGACGTTACATTCAGGCATGGCTTTACCCTTGACCCACTGCAATTGTATTGATTTTTGCTGAGAATTGAGTTTTGACTTCATCTTGTAAATTTGTGCTAACTTTACAAGGTTTAAATATAGGGTGTCCCCCAAGGCCGTGTCTTTGTCCATCTTATATTTACAAAATCAAAGGTTTAGTAATAAAGAATTTTTAACCCCAAAACACTTACTTTGGTACAATTTCATGTAGCTCTTAGACATACAAATATGAGCTAAAAAAAAAAAATGCATGGATGCATCCATACTTGGTGTAAGGAACTGACCAAAATGTAAGTTGATTTTTTTTTTTTTTATCTTACTCGAGTTTGTACATTTTGTAAACTTTACAGGGTGTCCCCAAGGCTCTGTCTTTGGCCCTAAAAATGTGTACCATATTACAAAATGTATGCATCCATACTTGGTGTGAGGAACGGACCAAAGTTTAAGTAGATTTTTTATCTGACTCTTGACTAGATTTTGTAAATTTATGTAAACTTTACAGGGTGTCCCCCAAGGCTCTGTCTTTGGCCCTATTATATTTACAAAATTAAAGGTTTAGTAATAAAGAAACTTTTATTCCAAAACACTTACTTTTTTACATTTTCATGAAGCACTTAGACATACAAATATGAGCTCAAAAAAGTCAAACAAACAAAATGTATGCATCCATACTTGGTGTAAGGAACCGACCAAAATATAAGCTGATTTTTTATCTTACTCTCTTGACTTGAGTTTTTGTAAACTTTACAGGTATTAAATATAGGGTGTCCCCCAAGGCTATATCTTCAGCCTTATTATATTTACAAAATCAAGATTTAGTAATAAAGAAATTTTACCCCAAAGCATTTACTTTTCTACTTTTTCACGCAGCTTTTATACATACTATTATGAGCTCAAAAAGTAAAACGAAAATTAAGTTGATTTTCCATCTCTCTTGGCTTCATTTTGAAAATTTTTGTAAATTGTTATAGGTATTAAATATAAAGTGTCCCCCAAGGCCATGTCATTGATCCTATTATATGTATAAAATTAAAGGTTTAGTAATAAAGTAATTTTTATATAGCTTTAATGTAGCTATTATACATTCAATTATGGACACACAAAAAAAAAAAAAAACATATTACAAAATTTATGCATCCATACTATGTGTGAGGAACTGACCAAAATTTAAGTTGATTTTTCATCTTACTCTCTTGACTTGATTTTCTAAACTTGTGTAAACTTTACAGGTATTGAATATAGGGTGTCCCCCAAGGCTGTCTTTGGTCCTATTATAGTTACAAAATTAAAGATTTAATAATAAAGAAAATGTTACCCCAAGACACTTACTTTTCTATGCTTTCATGTAGCTCTAAAACACAATTATGAGCTAAAAAATTGTGCACAATATTGCTAAATTTATGCATCCATACTGTTTGAGGAACCAACCAAAATTGAAGTTGATTTTTCATCTTACTTTCTTGACTTGATTTTGTAAATTTGTGTAAACTCTACAGGTATTAATTTTAGGGTGTTCCCCAAGGCTGTTTTTGGTCCTATTATATTAACAAAATTAAAGATTTAGTATTTTTTTCTACTCCAAAACACTGCTTTTCTACATTTTTCTGTAGCTCTATATACATACAAGTATGAGCTTTAAAAGGTAGTAAAAAAACACAATACAATTATGAACTTAAAGATTTAAAACAAAATTGTGCACCATATTACAAAATTTATGCATCCATACTTTGTGTGAGGAACTGGCCAAAATGTTGATTTTCCATCTTACTCTCTTGATTTGCTTTTGTAAACATGTGTGAACATTACAGGTGTCCCCCAAGGCTTTGGTTGGTCCTATTACATTTACAAAAATAAAGATTTAGTAATAAACACATTTTTACCCAAAGACACTTACTCTTGTACGTTTTCGTGTAGCATATAATTATGAGCTAAAAAAAAGTATGCATCCATACATTGTGTAAGGAACTGATCAAAATTTAAGTTGATTTTTCATCTTACTCTCTTGACTTGATTTTGTAAATCTGTGTAAAATTTACAGGTATTAATTATAGGGTGTCCCCCAAGGCTGTGTCTTCGGCCCTATAATATTTACAAAAATAAAGATTTAGTAATAAAGAAGAAGTGTGAAGAACTAACCAAAATTGAAGTTGATTTTTCATCTCACTCTCTTTGCAAACAACTTAGCTTTTGATATATAATTTACAGAGTGGGAAAAAAAGTATCACACTCTTCTCTAACAGTATGAGGTGCTTATCACTGACATTTGTGTGAGAAATATTAATTCTGGATATTTGAGTTACAGGATACTCTGCTGCTTTGAGAAGTTCATTTGAGGATACTATGATGGTGCGAATGACTGATAATCTCTCGACTTAATGTTCAGGTCTTCTGGGCAGACTGTTATCAGTGTATATGTGCAAGTTTTACTATGAAGATTAACAGGAACAGATGATAGCATCATCCATCCCCCATTCCCAAGTCAGCAGTTAAACTCAATGGTAAAGAATGTTTATCATGGCCTAGAGACACTCAATATCAAGGTCAAGACTGTTAAGTGTGCTTTAAAGGAATATTTCCTCAAAAAAGTTACATTTACAAACCTGTATGTTTCCTTTGGTGAAACCCAGTTCCTCGTACAAAATTACTGCATGACTTTAGATGCAGACTAAATTTATGGTCTTTTTTTTTTTTGGAGATTGACATTGTGACCAGGGCACTGCCTGCTTTGCGCTGTATGGAAAACAACCGCATGAATATTACTGTTTTGAGAGTGAATTAATGCTGAGAGAATTTTCATTTTGGGGTGAACTGTTCCTTTAAGTGTCAGCCGCCTCTGACTAATGCTGATGTGAAGGCTAAAAGGAGAACCATGTGACCTTCCAATACACACACTCTACCTCGAGAGCTGTAAGGACGAGGTGTCAGGCCAGAGCACTGACATTCTCTTAAACGAGCGGAGATAAATGCTGTCTGCCAAGAGACAGGGGACTGACAACATCACCACGGCTCTCGCTAATGAAGGCACCACGTATGTGTGTGTGTGCATAAGGATTATGCAGCGTTAAGTGGCTCAGCCAGGCGATTAATGCTTTTCTACATTATTTACGAGCGTTTTGAGCTCGGAGAACAGGAAGGAAAGGAGTAATAAGAAAATGCCTGAAATGACGGAAGCCCCGCCTCATTTTTTCTACCTTAAGTCCATACCCAGTAGACACACGCCTTTGAAATCAAGAAATAGTTCACCCAAATGAATTTTTCTCATTTCGCTCCTAACATTTTTAAGGGCTATCAGGCTCCAAAATGTAATGGCCATTAGAGAGGTCCATATGACTTACGCACTATTCAAAGTCTTTTGAAGTCAGAAATATACCAAAATTTATTCTGATGTACATCCAAGTGAAATGAATTATCGGACAAGAAGAAAATGTAGTGCACGCAACTGATTCTTTGCTGAGATGTGGGTGTTGCATGCAAAAATGGCCTGCATATAGTTGAGGTCAAAAGTTTACATACACCTTGCAGAATCTGCAAAATGTTATTTATTTTACCAAAATAAAAGGGATCATACAAAATGCATGATATTTTTTATTTAGTACTGACGTATTTCACATAAAAGATGAGCAAATAATAGATTAATTTTAAAAATAACCCCTTCTTCACCAATTCTTAATACGGTGTTGTCACCTGAATGATCCACCGCTGTTTTTTGTTTAGTGATAGTTGTTCATGAATCCCTTGTTTGTCCTGAACAGTTAAACTGTCTGCTGTTCTTCAGAAAAATCCTTCAGGTCTCACAAATTCTTTGGTTTTTTAGCATTTTTGTGTACTTGAACCCTTTCCAACAATGACTGTATGATTTTGAGATCCATCTTTTCACACGGAGGACAACTGAGGGACTCACATGCAACTATTACAGAAGGTTTAAACACTCATTGATGCTCCAGAGGGAAAAACGATGCATTAAGAGCCGGGGGGTGAAATCTTTTGAACAGAAGATGTGTGCATCTGTCTTATTTTTGCATAAATATCTTTTTTTTTTTTTTTTTTTCATTTAGTACTGTCCTTCATAAGTTACAGAAGATATTTACGTGTTCCCAGAAGACAAAATAAGTTAAATTTACCCTAATCTTCAAATATCAAATGTATTCACCCCCAGATCTTAATGCACCGTTTTTCCTTCTGAAGCATCAGTGAGTGTTTGAACCTTCTGTAATAGTTGCAATTGAGTCCCTCAGTTGTCCTGAGTGTGAAAAGATAGATCTCATAATTATACAGTCATTGCTGGAAAGGGTTCAAATACACAAAAATGCTGAAAAACCAAAGAATTTGTGGGACAAGGATTTTTATGAAGAACAGCAGGCAGTTTAACCGTTCAGGACAAACAAGAGACTCATGAACAACTATAACTAAACAAAAGCACAGCTGTGGATCATTCAGGTAACAACACAGTATTAAGAATCAAGTGTATGTAAACTTGAACAGGATCATTTTTATAAGTTCAACTATTATTTTCTCTTGTGGACTATATGTAAACATCTATGTGAAATATCTTATTCAGGTCAGTTCCAAATAAAAAATAACATGCATTTTGTATGATCCTCTTATTTTGGTAAAATAATTAACATTTTGTAGATTCTGCAAGGTGTATGTAAACTTTTGACTTCAAGTCATTTTTTTGATTTAAAGGTCAAAATGTCCTACTGTGAATATGCATTTAGAAAACAGATATAGTGAAGTTTAATTTCATGTCGACTTTAATCTTCTCCTTGGCTTTCAAATCTCATCTGCATTCAAATGACACGTGCCTTGTCAGGTTTGAACTTAACTTAAAGTATTTCCTCACACAAAGCTGTTGTATTATTGTAGTGCACGTCTTAGTTAGCGATTATTTTAGTTAGCGATTATTTAGCTGTATTTTCAACATTTTAAGCACAAATTGAAAAAGAAAAGGAGCACAAACAATAAAGATAGCAGAACAAACTGGGAGACTATCAGAGACATTGAAGGGTAGGGGTGCCAGTCACGTAGCAAATCCCGAGCTCACCTCTGGAGATGAGCTAAATCCGTCCTGACAAAGAAGGGTCATGTTTTCCCCCCTCCAAACAGTGTTTGCCTTGAGAGCTGTGACCAATCATTTTCATTAACTTGGCTACCAGAGACACAAACTAGGGTTGCTCCTCAACATGGATTGCCATTTCTGCATCACTGATATTTTATTTTATTTTCCATTTTATCCTGCCTCAGTTTCTCTCTCTTCGTCTCTCCTCCACGTGTTTAAACTTTTAAACAGGCTTATGCAAGAGAACCTCTGGGAACAGCACGCAGCGTTCTCTGTAGCTTTTGCGTCTGGCTATTTGGCTTCTCATTCTCTTTGATGCAGAAGCCTTGGTTCAGAGATCTTCTGGTTTCACATCTGTCCCCTTTAGAACGTCTTTGAATTATAAAGGTGAGAGGTGGTCTAGTGGGGGCAGAGACCCCCTAGTTCTGGCCTAACTAGTGGACAGGTGCTCAAATAGATTCTAAAATCAGCCAACGGACCAGAAGAGACCAGCAAACAACTCTAGGCTTGTATGTTTATATCTTGTATAGCTATATACCAATAATTACATATCAACTCGTGTCATAATTTAGCAACTCCATTTATTTTTGTAGGAAATGTTGGGTTGCAATGTTCATAATTTAGAAAATTCTGTTTTTTGTGTTGACTTTAAAGCCATAGAAGCACAAACTTTTTTAATGTTTACAGTGTGTTATATATCTATTGTGGGTATGACATTTTATTCGGTAACATTAGGCAGTTTTGATTTACATGCTGTTAAATGGTTGATAATCACTTCTATCTCTTGTTTCTGCTTCTTCACTTGATTTTGGATCCTACAGAAGATGCGTAATAGCGTGCCCTAACGTATAAAGGTCCTTGCGGACTGAGTCCGAAATTTTCCTATGTGCTTTTTCAGATGCGAAAAACGCAGAAAATTTAACCCAGTCCGGGCAAAAGTTTTGGAGGCAGTGTGTAAACATGACTGGCACAACGTGAGGTCGTATTTGTTTTTTAACACACGAAAATTTTGGACTTAGTGTGAAAGGAACTTAACAGCAAAACATGGATTGTCGGAAAATTACGCCGATGCCGGGGAAAGAGTTAATTAGCTATTATGAAAAGCTTAAAAAAGCATGATTGAATATGTTCTAAGTGTATCTAGCAATTTTAACATTCGTCACTATTTCTTTTTCAGGCTTATACTGTACAAAACCAATACGGCATTCCACACTCAGAGGTAAGAAGCTTTAGAGAGAATTTCTGAAATTCATCTTCATGCTGCATAACTTCCATTAGCTTTTTGTGAAGTAAATGAACTTGTTTTACACTTGTGAATGAACTGTACGGTTCAGTTCTCAGCTATGTCTTCTGATAAGAGTAATAAAACCCTTTCATATAAATAAAATGACATTTCCCTTCTTCTCTTTTATCTCAGTTGGCCAAGTTGCACCAGTTGTCCATGCAGCAGGGTCTTGCCCCCATAGCTCAACCCACGGCCACCCCAGTTCTGCCTGGTATGTTTTGCCAAACTGACTCTCTTTGAAGAAGATAATGGTTGGGATGGAGGCAGATCACACAAATTATGGGTTATACAGTGACTTAGACTGTAATTAACTTGTTGGTAGCACAAGCAGGATTCCCCTTTTTAATGGTTCACAGGAATCAGTGATATGGTAGAGGTGAACTATGTTTTTGAAGGCTAGGTTCTTTTTCCACTTGGTTAAGTTTACTTCTAATCGGTCTAAACTTTTTATAGAGAGAACTCAAGTGCGAAAACACCTTATATTTACCCAGAAGCACAAGTCTGCTTTAGCAGCGCTAAATCGCTGCGTACAGTGAGAGTGGATGTGACACAATTCCACCTGAGAACTCAAGCTTAAGTACATGGATTCAGACAGACCTCCCAAAGACCCAGAGGCCACCCAGGTTCAAGGCAATACACCTGAGCTCCATGGAGCATACGGCACATGTAGATTACAGCTGCAAAAATGGGGCCAAGCTTTACAAGGCTCCACACTCAGCTCCCGAGGCTTCTCCGGAGCCATGACAAATGTCCAGCTAAAGAAAAAATGAGGGACTCTGCTTTTCTTGCTCCCTCACATTTTTTTTCCTTGCACAGAACCAGACGTCCAATTATACAACCACCCCGAGTTATTCAGTGGTGTCTTTCAAGTTATGTGGAGATTCCCAACATTTGCCAAAGGTTTTGTTGTGTAGGCCCTCCAAAGCTAACAGACTGTTGAACATTATGGTAAATAAGCACTTTCGGTGCAAATGTGAGAATCAGAAGCCCCTTTGAGGAACTGAGTGGTCGAAACAAATGTAATAGTTGCCCCCTGCCGCTAAAACTACAAGAGCACATCCTATCATGATATGGCTGGGGAATTCGATTATGTCTGAGGTAAAAAGCTCATCAGTCAAGGCAATGATTCAGTCTATTAAATAGGCCCCTGTTGGGCTGGGAGGCACTGCTGGGTCTAGTTCTCCTGCTGAGACAGGAAGCAGATGGAAATAGAAACAGCCTAGCTTTGTGCCCGTTATTAGCGGTTAGGTGATAGCATCCTGCTAACAGAGAGGAGAATGTTTAAAGGAATATTCTGGGTTCAAGTTAATCTCTACCAAGCATTAGTGCCATAATGTTGGTCCACAGAAGATCTGGGTCACAAATAACTAAGAGGCTCTTTAATGGTAACCTTGTCTAAAGCCCAAAGTATATGTCACTTTTTAAGCTTACGCGAAGGACAGCGTACAATGCGAATAGTATGCACGTACTGTAAGCGCACCACTCGATTTTTTGGTCGCAAATGCGCATAGAATTTGTTTTGCAGTAAGCAGTTGTTCCACAAGGTGGCAGCACTGTCCCAGGTCGTTGTTTCATAGTAGAAAATAAAACTAAAGACACCGAACAACAACAAAATAGTGGAGACGGCAACAGCAGCAGATGCTTACATTGACAAGAGCTTGTGTGCGTGAGGGTATAAGATAGCTCGGCTTTGGTATAAAAGAGTTTAAAAATATTTGTTATCAGTCAACTTATGGGGAAAAAGAGAGCAGACACTGGACACGGATGAAGCTTTCTAGAGCGCATGTGTCGACCGCCCACGTTCGCACACAACATCAAATGGAGTATACTTTGAAAGGCTAAGTATTCAACAAGGGGTGCCCAAACTCTGTCCTGAAGGTCAAACAATGGGTCCTGCAGAGTTAGACAATTAGACACACCTGAACCAGCTAATCAAGCTCTTATTAGCCATGCTAGAAACTTCCAGGCAGGTGTGTTGAGGCAAGTTGGAGCTAAATTATGCAGGACATCGGCCCTCAAGGACCAAGTCTGGGCGCCCCTGCGTTTGACTGTACACTTATGTTAGCGTATACGTACAAAATCTAGGTATACTTTGGGCTTAAGTGGTTGATCAGTTGGACTACCTGCTATTGGGATATGAGGGTTCATAGGGTCCTGGTAAACCACCCTAAATAAGTTAATGGGGACTTAGTTGAGCTGGTTACCCAAGTTCTGAAACAGTTTGATCACTTGAACTGATTGAACATTATTTTCCAGGGTTGCAAGGATAAAGAACCTTTATGATTTACACACCACACAATTTCAAAAGCAATTTTAGGTAGTCTCTCATGAAACTCATGCCATTATTTGAGCTGCTGTTACTATGCTGATCCAGATTGCGTCTTGGTTTGATGCTGCTGGTTTGGTACAGTCCTTGTCTTTTTGAACAGTCTGAATGTGATAAACATTTGTTTAGGACTGTAACTTTATCACATCAGTGTAGAATTAGCCTGAAGTATTTCACTGCTCTTCCTTTGGGAGAGTAAAGCAGGGAAAGAAGTAAAGGGGGTAAGAAAATACACTGTACACTTTACTCTTGTCCACATAAGTGCAGAAGAGTTTCTGTCAAATTTAGAAGAACACAAATACTGAAAAAAAGGAGAAAGAAAAAAGAAAGTAAACAGTGAATTCTCCTATGCTTCGTTAACTTGGTACCTATTCCTCCTCCAGCAGGCATCGAGTCCAGTTCCCAGACAGCATCACAAGAACTTCTCATTCCAAATGACGTAAGTGCAAAAATGTCTTTTTGCAAGTATCACATTACACATGCTACTCACTGATATTCTGTACAGCAGTACTTTTGCTTCAGTAATAATGCTTATGTTGTATATGAAGATATTATTAAATCTTTGAGTATAGTCAGATTCTCTGACGTAACATTTAAGAGTGGTACCATCTCGTGGCATACTTTGGCCATGAAGAAATCCCAAAACTTTTTCTTTCAAACACACCGACTCATGTCTTTTCATCTGTCCGCCCCCTGCTCTGCTAGAAGAGCTTCACAAGATCCAGTTCAATCCTGTCATGGCGACTGACATGCTTAGCACTCCACTGCTGTCAAAACAGAGATGGTAAATAAAGCCAGAGCCTTTTGTCAGAGCTCTAGGTTGTGGTGCAGACCCCGCACCCCGGGGGCCAATGGGACGTTCCCTTCATGCCTGCTGACTGGGGCTCCCTCTCGCCTCCACGTCTCCCTGAGATCACAGGATTAATCGACTGGCGAAGGGCCCAGCTGTGGCCTCTGACCATACTCAATACATAAATTCAGCTCCCATTGTTTTATTTTAAGCTCTCATGACCAACCAGTAATAATCTACAGTTAAGGCAGCAGTACCGGTGCTGTTCACATAAGACAAGTATATGTCCTGTGTAGACTACTACTTAACTCAGATGTTTCAGCAACTGCTCTTAGTGCATGTTCTGAAATTTGAGAATTTTTTTAGTTACACAAGCCAACTGCTCGTACTCAAATGAGTTTGAAGCTTACATTGTCTGCGCAAGAATTCAAAATGCTGATGCACTAAGTAAGTGGATCCATTATCTTGAGTGATTCAGAATAAGCAAAGTCATTGACTACCTTGATGCACATGAACAAGTACTCAGCTCTTATCACACTGACACCAGCTTTAAATAAATCTCGACTTCCTGAATGCATTCATTAGGTGCTAGACCTCATTTCTAAACCTCAACATACATGATAAACTTCAAAGAAACTTCACCCGTTTCTCCAATCAAGGGCTAATTTAGCATGTTTGTACATTCATATTCCTGCGTAAAGCCATAAACAGGGCGATGGAAAGCATGTATTATTGAAATTCCCTCACAGCGATGCAATTCCAAGGCAAGGCGACATCAAACAGACATCAAACGCCTGGCACACTAAGTTGTTTATCATTCGCAATCAGGTTTCTCTGTACAGAGGAGCAGTTTCTCCATGTTGAACCATTCCCCTAAATCGGCAGAAACACGTCGCAATTAGATTGGGATCAGATCGGTGCTCGAGAGCACAGCAGTGGATACACAATGACCTGTGAGTGGTGGACAAGACCATCAGCGATATCAGTTTTAGCTGGAAGGAGATTCATCCCTCGCTTTCCAGACTTAAGAAGTAGTTTCACCTAAATAGACATGTCTCCAGCTTGACTAGAGTATACCTGTCTCTTGCTTCAGCCAGATTTGACCCCTAGCTTGCACCTTGATTTACAAAGAAATCAATAAGACAGACCAAACTGAAGTTTTTTGTTTGGAACTGTTAAACTTGACGGTCGGAGGAGGTTGTGTGGGTGTCGATACTTTGTTTCGTTGTCATATTGCTTGAAGATGGATAATTTATAGATTTCTAAAAACAAAGGATGTCAGTGGGCAAATATGTGGTGCAGTGCAGAGGACATGCTGGAATCCTCTACGTCAGGGTGGCAGCGAGACCTGGCGGTCGAGTGCAAGCACTTAGCCACAATCAGCTGAGCCATTAATAGCCCCTGGGCACCAGGGAGAGCGGTGTGACGAATCAGGAGCTTTGACGTTCATATGACTCGTGAGGAAAGGAATGCTTTGTGGAGCAATTCTTGCTCACATAATCCAACTCACACTCAAAGTGAGGATTGGGGGCTGGGATGTAGAATGGACAAAAAACAAGCTGTCTGTCATTTGAATGACAAACCATTAACTCATCCCAGTTGGGGTCACTCCACTTTATCATTGTCTAAGCTTGACACCAAGTCCTAAGGTCACCCAACCCCCTTGGTCCACTTCCTTCAAGCTGTGGACACCTTCCACAGAAGGTACAGTAACATACAGCACCAAAAACAAATGGGTGGATAGGATGAATTAGTTCACCACCTGCTGTTGGTTTAAACTGACTATCTGGATCTGCAGAGCTATTAGCAGATGCTTGTTAGAGAGACAATGCTATGCACAGACACAGCCTTGTCATCTCAGGCCCAGATGAACAAACACAAACCAGGACCTCAAAGTCAACCATGATGACATGCACACAAAAAAAGATTGGAGTGTTTGTCAAGAAACTATTCCTGAAATCAATAGCACTCGGGCAGTAGGACTGTATGCCATGTTATATGCATTTCTGGATTGCAGTTGACCAAGCTCCTGGGAAATTATCCTGACGTGGAGTCTAAACAACACAATTTCAGTTTTCTTTAAACAGGTTATGTTCTCATAAGGGGCTTTTGCACTGGATAAACCTTTTCAAAGTTCCTAGAACTTTTGGCGGAGGTAGTTGCTTTGGCATGTTCGCACCACAGGAACTAGGAACGTAATTAGTTCTAGGAACTCCGTTTGGAGGAACTAAATTAGCTCCTACTTCACAGCAGGGTCTAAAACTGTGACATAATTGTACACAGATTGGCCAAACGCATACGAAACACCAGCTATTACTATTACCATTTACTCCACGAATGACATTGAGCTACCTGTTGTCTGAATTGTTGTCGTCTTGATAGTATGTAGCACTGCAAGCTGTCGTAGAAGATTTAGTCAGATTTTCATGCTCTTTCAATCATGTAAATTGTGTGTTTACGTTCCATCTTCGTTTACACAAAACCCATGACGCACAACAAAACAACTCTGATCACAGCGTCCTCCATTCACGGGTTATTATTTGGAAATGCCGTGAATAAAGACCTCGCTGTCGGCAACTTCAGAGTTCCCACTGCTGGTGCAAATGCAACCAGGAAAATGGCCTGAGGGGAAAATTGGTTCTCTAGGAAACACCATGCTGGCTAGTTCCTAGAACTATGCGGTGCCTCTACAATGTTTATGTTGCAATATGTAGCATGAGCACTGGTGTCCTATCCTGCTCCTGGAAAGTGACTCTCCTGCAGAGTTTAGCTCCAACCCCAAGTATACACACATGGCCTAAACGTTAAAGAGTCTGACTTGTAACCCAAAGGTTGCAGGTTCAAGTCTCAAGTTTGGCAAGGATTGTAGGTGGGGGAATGAATATACAGCCCTCTCTTCCACCCTCAATACCACGACTGAGGTGAGACCCTTGAGCAAGCGAGCAATCAAACCCCCTACTGCTCCTTGGGTAGAAAGCATTGGCTCGTTTGTTCACTTCTCACTGCTGTATGCGTGCACTTTGATGGCATCATACTTGGCCAGACATCACTTCCTTTCCTTGAACCAGCTAGACAAGGTTTACAGGATTTCTAGAAACCTCCAGGTAGGTGTGTGGGAGCTAAAACCTGCAGGGGCACCTTAGAGGGACACAGTGCCAAGCAATATCTGTTTAAATACATATTTATTAAACTGACTGGTCTTTTCTTTCCTCACAGCTGATTGGTTCAATAATCGGCAGACAGGGTACAAAAATCAACGAAATCCGCCAGGTGTCAGGAGCTCAGATCAAGATTGGCAGTCAACTGGACAGCACCAGTGACCGACATGTCACCATCACAGGCTCCCCAATCAGCATCAACTTGGCCCAGTATCTAATCACATCCTGGTAAGCACTGGAAGCCATCCCATCATAACAGATCCAGGGTGTTTGAACTTGACCACTCCTCCATGTGTTTATGTAGCATATTTTACACCATAATGCTGTAGATGACCCTGCAGTAGGAGACCTTCTCAAAACCTCTGGGAATATTCATTCAGGGGTCTTTTCAGTCCATAGTTTGCTGGCCAAAAGAAGCACTCAAACGAAGAACTACAAAGCAAGGAGATGTGGTAGAAAGAAGCCAGACTGAGGGATTAATTGGCCAAGTTTCAAGCCAGAAGCTTGTTAGAGCTTAAAGGCAGAGTATTTTGGCTGCCTCATAGACAGACTGTAATTTTCTCCCACGAGATCTATGCGGTTGCAATTTGATCAAATGTTGTGTCAGGAAAGAAAGCAGTAAATTCCTGACAGCTCGGTTCCTCGGCAAAGACTTCTCCATCAATGCTGAGGCAAAATTTCATTTGCTAATGTAACAAAATTAATAGTTCTGTTCTTCACCCAGGCTTATAAAAATGCTTCTAACGCCAGTTCAGTTAACGTAAGGAATTTGCAAAACGCTCTTAATAAATCTGAACAATTCAAACTAATCTTGTGAGTAAAGTCAGTGACAAAAAAGACGACTAGAATTTATACTGTGGACTCAAGTATATAAAGTGATAGCTCACCCAAAAAAATTAAAATTCTGTCATAAATTACTCACCCTCATGTCGTTGAAACCCGTAAGACCTTCATCTTTGGAACATAGATAACACAACTACCACGTTCAAGGCGCAGAAAGGTCGATAAAATAGACATCATTGGTTCAACCGTAATATTATGAAGCTACAAGAATACTTTTTGTGTGGAAAGAAAACAAAAATATCGACTTTATTCAACAATTTCATCAAAAGTATCTTCATTTGTGTTAAAAAGATGAACAAAGGTGTTACAGGTTTGGAACGACATGAGGGTGAGTAACTAATGACAGAATTTTCATTTTTGGGTGAACTATTCATTTAATGAAGAAACGAAATTGGACCCCACTCCAAATGAGTGGCTTCTTTATTTATTCCCACGTTTCTGTATTGGCTAGCAAAGATGCAGTGTCATGTGCAAAATAATATATTAATTCTTCCAGTGTATTATGACTCAGCAAGTCGAAAAGAGAGCAATAATTGGGTCTTGAATGAAATATTTATGCTTGTCTCAGGTGTGTTCAACAAGCAGACCGGTGCAGAATGTCAAACTCACTCTGAGAAGCCCCTCATTATTTTCCTTGAATTATGTTACTCAGACATCCTGCATGGGAGAAATTACTATGTTGGTTTTGGGAAAGCTTTTGTTGTTTTGTTTCTGTCTTAATATTATTGATTTTAGTGGTTTCTCATCAGTTGAATTCCTATCAGTTTGGTTTTTGACAAGCGACGGCAACAAAACGCCGATCCCAGAGCAACCCAAGGCACTCTAGCGTCAGAATACTTTCCTTAATGAGTCAGCTCCATCAAGCCATTAAAAATCAAACATGATTATTCATGTCCTGGATGAAGTCTGGAGACGTCGCCCCCAATCAGCGTCACTCTCCAAGAATACTTCCTCCGAGACAGACGTCTCGTTTCAGTGCGTTGCATCAGAGCGTTCTGCATATTGAACACACCCCCCTACTTGATAACCAGTTAGACGCCCTCGATATACATTAATGGCAGATTACATGCATTTGTCAACATGGCACTCAGTGCAAATGCATCTTGATAAAAGCTAAAGGAAGTGCGACTGAAATTGAAATCATTTTGTTTCTTTTCCCAAAGCCCCTACCCAAGCCATCACCCTGAATTAAACAGCTCCTTTCCCATGAGTGCCAAGGTCCCCCCTCAAATAATCTGTTGCAACCACCAGCAAAACACACCTCTCTTATGATTTTTTTGTTTCTGTTTTTTGATTCTTTCTTTTCTTTTTGTTTATTTCTCTCAATTTTTGTTTAACATGTCTTTTATTTAACCTTCTAACCCTTCTCCATCCGGCTCCCCTCCCTTGTCCCTCCACCCTCCTCTCCTCCACCTCCTTCCTTCCCTCCCTCGTACAGTTTAGAGACCGCCAAATCCACTGCCCAGTCCTCCTCCATGTCGACCCCTGTAGACCTCAACATGAGCTTCACCCAGACTGCTCCCCCTGCATCGTCCTCTGCCGCAGCCCTGGCAGCGATGGGCGGCCTGCCCCACGCTCCAATCTTGGGCGCCCCCTATACCCTCCCCCTCTCCAGCCTCCTGGGAATCAAATCCGTCCCCTTCCTGGCACTCTCGGCCCCCGCTGCCACAGCCGCCGCAGCCGCCGCCGCCCCCGCCCACGGCACCTTGGCCTCCTACACCGCCAAGATCTCCTCGGCCAACGGCATCAAGAAACCGGAGCGACAGAAGTTTGCGCCCTACTGAAGAGGAACTACCGAGTACCTCCTTTGTTTCCGAGAGGGGAATACTTTGAGGGGTCTTCTCTTCTAGCCTGATGTAGCGGTGTAGAAACAGACAGTACCAATTTCATTTCTTTTCGGTTTAGTAGCTTGTCCTGGAAACCTGTAGAAAAGTAATAGCATAAATTTACGTTTTTGTTTTTTGGTTTTTGTTTTGGCTGAGGTAGCCGCTAAAGCCATAGACTATTCCTAATCTCCTCTTTTCCCGAAATCTTTACACACGTTTATTGTCTGCTCTTATTTATTGATAACAACGAAATATTCCCGCAAAGAGTTTATAACGTAGAACACTGTTGACTGATGCTAATCTCTTACGTATCAGCTTTTATACAATGATGTCTGTGAATGCTTCTGTATACAACTTCCTGATTTTTTTAGAAATCTTTAAATGATGTATTATTAAAACAAAATATGAAAAAAAGAAAATGTTTTTAAAAACGACAACAGATCTAAACCTTGCTTTTGTGTTACATTTTTACGTTTCGTTCACATTCGTTTTGAAATGTTATTTATTTTATTTATTGTGCCGAGTGTTTCTTTTACAGTCGATGTTTGTTTTCTGTAACGGCTGCAGGTAAAAAAAAAATCTTTTCAAATTTCTTCCATTCGATCATGGTTACGTACGTCCTGAAAAAGTAACCACGAACAAGATAGCTGTTAAGTAGTGAGTTTCTTTACTTTCTATGGGAAGTGCCACGGTGAAATCTGATGTGATTAAATATCCAAATACGAAGCTAGCAAATTCATTTCAAAACTCTGGCTAGCCTTGGCCGCGAATGGACAAAGTCGTTTCGGGGGTTTCTTTCACCATTTCTAATGGCATAAAATGACTACTATGCATGGTGACTGCCCTTGTCGGAAACTAATGCTGCATGTTGACTTGGCCCCTCACAAGTACACACTAGCAAAGATA